>CAJUYG010000099.1:248141-263075 GCA_910591675.1 Galerucella calmariensis | reverse complement strand
TAGGAATTTATTACCTTAGGGTCCCCATCTTGCCCCCCTCTCCCCTACCAGTTGTTTTATTGTGAAAAGTATATTTTTCCACTACTAGCTGTGGAGTTGACAATTATTACTTCTAGCCAACTGAGAAGTTGAATTTCTCTATTAGTGGTTGATAATTTTCTATTATTAACCTAGGTCAATAATGGACAAATTCAAATATTTTGAGAATTCAGGGATAGTTGTTCAACAAAAACTTGTGCAACATAGTTTTATATATCTTCTGTAAGTTCCTTGTGGCATTACTTATTATTTTTTCTCTGATCTACTATAAATGGACCTTAATAAAATTTTAGAACAAAGTTTTGTAGTCTTAAACTTCAAAATATTATTGATTTTCTAGTTGTCATATTTTTTCGTTGTCTCAGATAAGGACCAAAAAATTTTTTTTTTACTAGTTAATCTTGACAACGGTAGCTGGAACGCTACCGAAACGTCGAAATAAAAAATTGATTCCCAACAAATAAGAGAAAAAATAATAGTTTTATATAACCAGGAGATTGTCTTCAACCTATTTGCTGCTTGAAATTACCTATCAAGATAAAATTATTTGAATAAAAATTCCATTAGCTTAAAATTCGCGCTCAACTATAAATGACTGATGACATAACGAGTACGTTCATAATATATCGAAAACTGACAGTGTACTTGTCAGTCAGACGACGGAGTAAACGCTTCTCGTGGTGCGTTTGCGAATTATTTTTAATGTTTGTCTTAAATTTGGCTAGTAGTGGAAAAAATTGTATTTACACCATGATGTTGAAAACATTTATAAACCTCGCACCTTATTTCACTCGGGGCAAAGCCACTCGCGAAATAATTTTGGTGTGGTGCTCGGTCAATAATAATAGTCTTCACCACCTTGGTGTATTAGTGGTAAATCAATTAACACGTTCGCTGACAACGGTACTTTTCTTATCAATGATACTTTATTTTAGGATTTAAACAATTTAGCCGTTCTAGTTAGACAAAATTTGTCATCGGTTACAAGGAAAATTCTTGTAGCTTTAATCACCATTGACGTACATGCCAGAGATACTATAGGTAATATCGTAACAAGTAAAATTGCAAATAGGTAAGAATATTTCTTTATATTTAAATAGATAGACCGTCCATTTCAATTTAGCATATTGAGGGCCGGTTGTACAATTGTAGCTTAGTGAAGGCTCAAGTGTGAACTCAGGTTCAGCGTCAGATTGCTGTTGTACAAAGTTGGCTTACGGTTGAGCTTCATTTAAAGCTTAGTAAAGCCTCCAAGAGGGCAGGTTTAATGTAAGCTTAAGCACGGAACATAAATTGCTATCATGTTCCGTGGCTTAAATGTGAATGAATTTGTAAGCAAACATAACCTGTACTTAATTTACTATTAAATTGAAAGTTTGTCAAAGTTAATTATGGATATTTTAACCGATGATGAGGATCTTATTGGAATCGCACTTTGAATGTTGGAGAGATCATGAGTTTATTCAAAGATTTCGTCTTTCTAAAGAAACAGTTCGCTTTGTGACAGATTGTATATCAGAGGAAATTTCTTGTAAAACTAATTGGTAGCAAATATAATAATAATAATAATAATCTTTATTGCTTATAAAAACAGAAGTTTTACAACAAGGATTTGGAAGTACAAAAAAAAATTGACTCATCCAAAATCTAAAATACAAGAAAAACTTTTTTATAGAAACTTAGAATTAGTATATAGTTAAAAAGAGAAAAAAAAATTATTGCTTAATATAAAGTGTGCCCTATAAAATGTAAGAAAAAGCCGAACTTATATAAACAAAAAGGAACCTAAAACTAGTACACGTTAAAAAAAAAATTATAATAAAGTAATGATTCATTCGTTTAGAATAAATGCCCTTAATTTTAAAATATTCCATATATAAAACGATATGCTTTTTGCCGAGGTTACATTTGGGTTTTCTAATTGAAAAACTAGACTTTCCAAATTAGATACAGTTGCGCAGTTATTAGGTTTCATAGTTGTGAAAATCGGACAGTCAAAAAGAAAATGTTCAATCGTCTCAAACTCAAGCCTGTTACATACAGTACATATTTCATTTGGGTTAATAACGTACGAAACTTCATTCAATGTAAATTTTAAGCGATACTTGTTAGCAAGTCTTAATTGAGCTATGGTGCGAGTGACCTGGATAGGAAGTTTTAAAGAAAGATAATTTTTAGGGCTTTTGGAAATTGGTAGCAAATATGACATTGGTAAGGTTATTTGACAAACAAATTGTGACCAATTTCCTTCATACGCATGCGTCAGTTCGAAAGAAGTTCTACCAACACTTGGAAATATAGGTTTAGTAGAGCTGCTACTGAACCATGTTTGTACAACAGGCTTAGGGTTGAGCTAAGCTTATATTTTAAGCTCAGCTCAGTTGAGCTCAATTTTAAGCTTCAAATGTACAACCGGGCCTTACAAGTAATAATTAAATTGATTGGATAGATGTAGTGTTTTTTTTATTTCAGTTTGAGTTTTGATTGGCTAAAAGTTCTGAGATATTATTGGGACGACGCTATAGACGATTGCATTGCCAGAATGTCCAGTGCTTTTTATATTTACGGATACGAATATTTAGGAGCGGCTGGTGTTTTAGTTATAACACCTTTGACTGATAAATGTTACCTTTGTTTGATGGGAGCTTTGCAGTTAGATTTAGGTTTGTTAATTTCTGTATCCTTAAAGCCCAAATATACAAGTCAATACATAATTCTAAGCAAAGATATAGTCAAATGCAGTCTTATCATGCGGGTCATACGTTTTTGTTTTCTTTTATTGCGTTTAATCATAACTTCCAAATAAAATCCGTAAGATAAATAAGACAGACTTATGCAATTTTAACGGGATAAAAAAGGATATGTATTTAGTTTTCAGCGATTCTAAAAAGTCTTTCACCACCAGCGAATTTTTATTTAAATGTCAGTTTTATGACTTTGACAACTCAAAGGGATAATATGAATAAAAATAAGTAATTTTCCGGTATTTTGCTTCCTCAAGCAAAAAAAATTGTACTTAACCTGATTGATTCTTTCGAGAATTAATGAAAAAGTGGAAATTCGTCAACAGGTGTGCAGGAAACATTAACCATTATTATTTTCTCCGGGTATATTTGTAATCTCACATTTTGGTAACCTCTGTGTCTTCTGATTTGATACAGATGGTTAGTGACCTTCGAACCTGCACGATATAAGAGCGCTTTTGACTATATAAATACATTCTAACTAATAAACTGCAGTCCGGACAGTCTTTGGTTTGGTGGACAGTGATTGGTGAATTTTTTACACTTGACCCTTGATTTCCTGCCTTTTTTCCTTTCGCCAAACTTGCACTTGCCAGAGGAAAATGGCGTTTGCCATATATTTCGATGTTCCGGCTTTATAGCCAGAATCCATAGATAGTTTTCCTCTCAAATAGGATTTCGTACAATGAATATGAATAATTTAAAATAATTTATCATTTTATGTTTCTAGGTGGAGCTCCTGCAGGTCCAGCGGGTACAGGAAAAACTGAAACAACCAAGGACTTGGCGAAAGCACTAGCAATACAATGCGTTGTATTCAATTGCTCGGAAGGGCTAGACTACAAGATGATGGGTAGATTTTTCTCGGGACTGGCTCAATCGGGTGCTTGGTGTTGTTTTGACGAATTCAACAGAATCGATATAGAAGTTTTGTCCGTAATAGCTCAACAGTTAATCACTATAAGAAATGCTAAAGCTGCCAAATTACAAAGGTAAAAATATAGTAAGAAGCTTCCTTATTGGAACTCTTTTCGTTTCATAAGAAATATGTTTTCAAATGTTAAGCGGTTTCACTGGAAAGAACGTTGTTACTTATTAGTATGTTGTTCTGTACGCTCCCCACTGTCATAGAATTCAAAATAGGATGCAGACGTACCTTTAGTAGCCGCAATGTGTCTTACGACTTTTTCTAATGTTCCACTGACAGTTCTCGTCAGGTCGGTACTTTGTTGTTTACGCTCAATTATTATTTATGAAAAGTGAATATTAATCTTATACGCCTAGATATACGGAAAAACATCAGCATTTTGAAAGTTCTCAAGCATTTTCAGTTAGAAAAAGAAACTGGTAATTATTAATTTCATAGCCTCTTCGAATTTGGCTGAATATGAGTTTATTTAACAAATTTAAGGTTAGGTATATGTCAGAATAGCAAATAAAATAAACGACATACCCAAAGCACGTATATACGTCACAAACGATGACGCACACCAAGAAGACTATTCAATAAGCGTTTTGGATTATTTATTGTACTTTTGGCTGCTATTAGCTGCTCGTAGTGACTGAATTCCGTTCGTTTATTACTGGGCGTGACGCCTAGTCTTACCTTCCCCTTGCCCCTCAACCACATACCGAAAAGTATGAGATTCAAGCCACGGACATTAAATATTTGACGTTTGTCCGGTTTGACGTTTATTTAAAGGTTAAGATTGTGCCGATTGCGATTTAATACGATTTAAACCTTACTAAAAATATCTAAATAGGCAAAATTTTTATTATCAAAAACATTATAATTGAAAACTGTTCTTCTAACAACACAGGAAATTCATTGGCATTGGCACATGTCAGGTGGTTTTGAGGATCCTAAAAAATCGTGTTCGATTTGCTCAAAAGTCGTGACGACTGGGGCGTCACGCACAAGTGCTTGAAGCCCAAATAAACGAAAGCGACAATAGTACTACATATATTATGATGTTGTAACGATCTCCTATGGCGTGCCGTTTTGGTATTTAATAACATCGTTTTAAAAACAAAAACAAAAATATCTCTTCTTTCAAAAATGTTTATTCCCTAATTATTCTGTTCTGTTTTTCATAATAATAATACAGGAATTTCCATGATGAAAAACATAATATAAATTACCGATTTAAAATTATGAAATACATAATTAAAATTCATGAATTAAAATTATGAAAAACATAATAGAAATTTAATTTCCATTATGTATAAATTTAATAACTTATTTTTAAATGGCTTTTGCTCAGTAGGAGTGAATATCCGGAAATGGAATCTATTAAACATTCACTATGTCTCTGTCAAGCACTACAAAGAATTCATTGAAAAATCTTTGGACAAGACTTTACTATGGCGTGCCCTTTTGGTATATAATAACATCGTTTTAAAAGAGGAAAAAAATATATATCTTTTCTTTCAAACATTTTTATTCCGTAATTATTCTGTTGAAGAATTCAAATTATGTTTTTCATAATAATAATACAGGAATTTCTATTATGAAAAACATAATAGAAATTGCCGATTTAAAATTATGAAATACATAATGAAAATTCATGAATTTAAATTATGAAAAACATAATAGAAATTCAATTTACATTATGTATTGAGGTTGCCTATACTACTATAATGCAAGTACCTGAAATCGGATAGTAAACGCATTACTGCAGGACAGGCAACCTCAATACATACCTAATGGAAATTGAATTTCTATTCTGTTTTTCATAATGGAAAATCGTGTATTATTATTATGAAAAACATAATGGAAATTCAACAATTGAAATTATTGAAAACATAATGGAAATTAAAGAAAAAAAATTATGAAAAACATAATACAAATCCGTTTTGTATTATTTATTCAATAATTTTTATTCTTGAATTTGTATAATGTTTTTCATAATTTTAATTCTTGAATTTCCATTGTGCTTTTCATGATTTTAATACTTGAATTTCAATTATGATTCTAATAATAATAATACACGTATTTTCATTATGAAAAACATAATAGAAATTCGGGAATTAAAATTATTAAAAACATAATAGAAATGTATATCATAATTTTAAATCGGCAATTTATATTATGTTTTTCATAATGGAAATTCCTGTATTATTATTATGAAATACATAATTTTAATTCATTAACAGAATAATTAGGGAATAAACACTTTTGAAAGAAGAGATAGGTATTCTTGTTTTTGTTTCTAAAACGATGTTATTAAATACCAAAACGGCACGCCATAATCCATATAAAAATATAGATAGGCTCAAGATTATTTGTATATTAATCAAACACTGTAGGTGCACTGTTTTACCATTCTATACTAAAATTGGGCACTAATCATCAATATATACTTATAAACGAGAAATTCAGCTTATATAAATTTCAGATTTATGTTTGAAGGAAGAGAAATCAAGCTGGTACAAAAGTGTGCAGCATTTATCACTATGAATCCAGGGTATGCTGGTAGAACTGAATTGCCCGATAATTTGAAAGCACTGTTTAGGCCCATATCCATGATGGTACCAGATTATGGTAAGTTAAGTTATTTTTCATAATAGTTCATTCAAAAGATTTCCTTTTTGATGAAATTTCAAACTAACGGTACGCTATAAAAATATAGAACTTCAAAATAATAAACCCGGATTGCTTTTTTATTTGATATTAAATTTTTAAAATTAAATTCATAGCATACCAAGTATATTTTGGTTATTAAATCAATAACTTCATTAATATCTCCTAATTCTTTCCCTATCCATTACGTTTATTATTAAAAAATAATATACTGAGTAATATTTATTCCAGCCCTAATAGCAGAGGTGATTTTGTATTCAGAAGGCTTTGAATCTTCAAAAAATCTTTCACAAAAGATGGTGCAGATGTATAAGCTTTGTAGCGAACAGCTTTCTCAGCAAGATCACTACGATTTTGGGATGCGAGCTGTAAAAAGTGTTTTAGTGATGGCAGGCTCATTAAAACGAGCTGCACCGGACAGAGAAGAAAACGTTGTACTAATATGTGCTCTAAGAGACAGCAACTTGCCGAAGTTTTTATCAGACGACGCCATTTTATTCACAGTAAGTGATAAATTATACGGATATATTACTAGTTAATTTATTTTGAGAACGGTAGCTGGAACGCTACCGAAACGTCGAAATAAAAAACATTATTATGGTTTGATTCCCAAAAAAAATAAGAGAAAAAAGAACAAGTAATGCCACAAGGAACTTACAGAAGATATATGCGTTAAAGTTATACAAATAATCTTACTAATTGTAATTAAGAGTAGCAAGGAAGCAAGGAGCTTCTTATACAGCGTGTCCCGAGAACTAGAGGCATGATAGATCGTTAAGAAATATTTAAAATACCCAAATGCAACTTTTTTCTAGCCTTGCTTAGTTTGTGAGATACAGGCTGTTTAAAGATGTAGGAGCAATACATATTTTATTTCACATCTTCTCAAGGGATGAAAGTACAAATTTAAAATTTTTTGTAGGTTATTGTCTGTTCAAAACACATCAACAGTATTAATTATGTCAAATTCTAATAAGCCAGTGGCGTGGTACGCGGATTTCGTTAACTTTTTTTTGACCATATTTTTGAAACATCTTGTATTGAGAGCTAAAGATTTTCGTCTACAATTCTTTGTTAAATTCTCTACATAAAAGGTGTGATCTTTGTTACTTAATCCGGTGTTGTTCAGCTATTTATTACTAGCTGAATACAGGCTGAAAAAGCGTTTTTGTGCTCATCAAATGTTCCATTGTTCAGCTATTTAAAAATGGCTGAACATGAGCTGGTTAAGCGCTTTTACAGAAATCTGAACAGCTGTAGCTCAGCTATTCATAGTCAGCTTAATATGCACAGAATAAACCCTTCTTCAGTAAAGTTAAGAGCCACTGTTCAGCATTTATTAACACAGACTGAAGAATTTCTAGTTCAGCCCATTTTGAAAATATTGTTCAGATATACGTAGTCTGTGAACAAAAAATAGATACTACTTCAGCCATTTGATAATCGCTGAAATGAGAATTTATGCATGCAGTCGTGTATATCATTCGGTGATTTTTAGGTTGTTTTTGATTATGTCACTTGACTGGCACATTTATAAAGCTTGCATTCATTACATCATTTGCATTTATAATGTTGCTTGGTGCTGTTTGTGGCGCAGTTCATCGGGTTTTGGTGAATTTATGAAGACATCAGTTGCTCTAATAATGTTGCTTGGTCCTGCTGGTCCGTTAGGACGAGGGATTTTATCTAAAGTCAGTTTGTTTGAATGTTTTTGCCTCAAATAAACAAGTTTGAGTGATGAAAATAAAAAATTATGTGATGAAATTTAAAGAGCGAGTTGTATTTGGGAAGATTATTTTTTTCAACAATTTAAAATGTATTTAAATGTATTAAATGCTCAATATTCTCTTGGGTGATGGCACTGAATCAGTTTGTGTTCTTTTTCAATAAACTTCGAAGCACTTTTAGTTGTCAATAATGACAAATTCAAAGTTAAATTTTGACGTTTCAATGTAAACAAGGTATTATCGATGAGGAAGCAAAATTATCAGTATAATACCGAATGATTGGCTAGAATAATGTATTGCTATTGGTTAAAACCACCAAAATGTCAGATTTTGACAAGTGAAAAAAATAATCAACATAAGTTTGATAACGTTATTCAGCTTTAGACTGAACAATAAACCGCTTAAGCGCTTTTTCAGTCAATAATCAGCATAAATTGTTACTTGGGAAGACACTTTGTTGTAATGTTTTTAAACGATAAATTTGTAGTAGTCGTAAATATTTTCTTAACACTTTATCTTCCCTTGAATTATTATGAATTACAAATCCATAAGAAACGTTTGTGTTTAAATTATTAGTAAGTGATCTTCAAGTAGGTACTACAAATTTATTTAAGAAAAAACAACTTAAAAAAGTGTCTTACTTTAATAAAAAGTAAAAAATCGTGAAAATGGAGTGTTCTATCGAGTTAAACAGAAAGTACCTTTTATGTAGGAAATTTAATAAAGAATTGCATACAAAAGTCTTTAGGTCTAAATACAAGGTGTTTCAAAAAATATGGTATCTACAATAAAAGTTTACGAACCCCTCGTACCACGCCACTGGCTCATTAGAATTTGACATAATTAACACTGTTGATGTGTTTTAAAGAGACACTAACAAACAAAATTTTAAATTTGTACTTCCATCCCCCGAGAAGATATGCACCTTTTAACAGCCTTTTGCAGCCGCTCTTTTCCGACAGTGTATGTGTGTTCAAAAGCGGCAGCTTTGCAATCTCACATACTAAGAAGGCTAGAGAAAAGTTGCATTTGGGTATTTAAAATATTTCCTAACGATCTATCATGCCTTTAATTTACGGTAGATACTTTTTTACGGGACGTTTGCGTTTGTAATTTTCAAAATTTTTAGGGTATATTGGGAGATTTATTCCCAGGTGTAGAATTGCCAGTACCAGATTATGGTATTTTCCAAAATACTATTATTGAAGTAATGGTGGAAAATAATCTGCAAGCTGAACATTGTATGATTCACAAAGTTATTCAACTTTATGAAACGATGATCGTCCGTTGGGGAGTTATGTTGGTTGGACCTACGGGTGGAGGAAAAACTGAAATTCTTAATGTAAGTAAACATTAATTGAAACATTGAGAATGATATGTGGTAAGTGCTAACATTTGGTTTAATTTTATTCTCACATGAAGAAATTTTATCATCAAAACTGTATCGATACCTGGCACCGTATGTATGTATATGTATAATTCAGTGAAGCATTAATATTTTCAGACGCTAAACAGAACTTTGACAAGAATGCACGAATACGGTATAGAAGGTTCACAATTTCGTCCTGTACGTACATACAAAATGAATCCGAAAGCTGTAACAGCAGGTGAATTGTATGGTGAAGTGAATCAATTTACTCTAGAATGGAAGGATGGCTTAATGGGTATTATGATGAGAACAGCAGTTAGTGTAAGTTTGGTCAAGGATATAAAAAATAAAAATATTCAACATTTTATATCGACAAAATATAAACACTTTCATTATGTTGATCTCTTTCTGTTTAAGTCGCTGCCAATAATATCTCTCTTCAATTTCTTGTTTCTCTTTGTTCTGATTTATACAGTATGCGTCAAAATAGAGCTTTTGACAACACCTCCTATGAATCTATAGCTAAGGCGACGAGGAATTCTGGGATCGATGCCACGAGCTGCAGGTGGATAGACTGCATGCTCAGAAGCAGGCTCATAGAATCAACTCTGATGGGGGAGACAATGGCCGTACGTGCAACCAGGGGTTGTTCTCAGGGGGGAGTACTATCCCCACTGCTGTGGAACCTGGTCATGGACGGGCTCATCAGAACCCTACACAGAGAAGGTTTTAACACCATAGGATATGCAGACGACCTGGTAATTCTATCCCAAGGTAAATACAACAGTACAACCAGAGACAGACTCCAGATGGCTTTAAATGTAGTAACAGGCTGGACTGTAAAAGAAGGGCTACGTTTTAGTCCTTCGAAAACACAGATAACTTGGCCCTCTGACGCTTCAAGGTGAACCAATACGATTGTCGGATGAAGTATAATATCTTGAGTTTATCCTAGACCAAGGCTTAACTTGGAACCGACACCTCCAGAACGTGATCAAGAAAGCAGAGGTGACCTTCATGGTTGCCAGACGCACTTACGGCACTAAATGGGGACTTAGACCCAGCATGGTACACTGTCTGTACAAAATGGTTGTCATTCTCAGGATCACATATGCATCTCTGGTATGGTGGCCAAAGATCAGACAATCCTCTGCTATGCTAGAACTAAGCAAGGTGCAAAGACTTGCATGCATTGGCATTACAGGGGCAATGAGGACTACTCCTACAGCGGTGCTGGAGACAATGCTAGACCTTCATCCGCTACATTGTGTCATAATGTGCGAAGCAAGGGCAGCACTAACCCGACTGGAAAAAGCAAAATGCCATCAGACCACATGACCACCAAATATATCTTTCGCAAGAACTTCGAGATTGTCATCAAAGATCGAAAGGAGCTTGAGGAAGAGAACGCACCACCACTTAGTAGAGCGAATGAACTGATCTGGTATACAGACGGATCAAAAAATGAACTCGGCACCGGAGCGCACAATAAGCTCAGGAGGCTGAGGTGCCGGCGAAGGGACGGCTCCTGAGAAAGAAAAAAACTGTAGCAACCACAGCGGGAGAAAAGTTAATGACGTCAAAAATAGGCCATTTTTCATTCGGAAAATGTGATGTCGACGAAAAAGGTTATGTTTTCAGTAAGATACGAAAAACAGGTTTTCCGGGTTATAGTCGTCTGCCGCAAAAGTATCTAATACTTACGTAGCTTTTAAGTATTTTTTTTACATTTTCAGTTTATTACGGAAGAGCATCAGTGGATCATTTGTGACGGACCTGTAGATGCTGTGTGGATAGAAAATTTAAATACAGTTTTAGATGATAATAAAATGCTATGTCTTGCAAATTCTGAAAGAATTAAGCTAACACCATGGGTACATATGGTATTCGAAGTCCAAGATCTAGCACAAGCATCGCCAGCTACAGTTAGCAGGTATATTTCAATAAACGTCAATTAAAATTTTGTGTTTTTCCTAGAAAAAAATGATAAAAAATAAATATGTACCTATTCGTTAAACCTTGGGTTTTATGAAAATGCATAATTTTTTTTTGTTTTCCGCTTTTATCACCAACTATGATTATTGTAACCATATCTGATATAAACTACAGCTAAATTTATTTTCTTTGAACCAATGTAGATGTGGTATGGTGTACGTAGATTCAGAAGAAATTAAATGGTTCCCATACGTGAAATCTTGGATAAACAGGATAAGTGACATCCTTCTGTCACAAGAACTGAAAGATTATATCCTACAATTGTTTGAATATGCTGTCGAAAACGGGTTCCGATATGTCAGAAAACATTGTCATTATTCTATCCATCAGGTAAAAAGAAATCGTTGAAAATGTTCTTTAAATATATTAAAAATTATGTTGTTGTTTCTCGACCTACGTTTTCTTCTAGCCAAATACATTAACGAACTATTTTAGGTTGATGTAAGTAAAGCGAAGATGATTTGCGCTCTCATCGAAAGTTGTATAAAAATGCCTGGAGCAATGGAAAAAATTGGGGAAAAGAGCAAAGTGCGATGTTTTATATGTCAAACGTTCATATTTTCGTATATTTGGGGTATTGGTGGCAACTTGCTAGATGAAAGTAGAGAAAAATTCGAAATTAAGGTCAGGGAACAATTTGATGAGCATCCAGATTCCAAGTACGTTTCTCTTTATACACTAATTCATTTGAAACAAGTAGGTGGGTATTCATTTTTTAATGGTTCGTCTATTGAATTCCTGATCATATCTTCAGTAATTTCCTGACAACAAATGGATAAACAGCCAGGCGTTGCGATGGTGGTATGAAGCCCCAGGACAAAGGCGCGCAAAATGATTCCTTAAAAGCCCTTCGGCCAAGCTGTCACCCACTATGTCAAACGACGAGGATGATGGTGGGAATGCTGACCGCACATTGTAGGCTGAGGAAACATATGCACTCATTTGGCCTAGCAGATGACAGCCTATGTAGGTTCTGCCAGGAAGAAAGACGAAACCGCGAAGCACATACTCGAGGACGAGAGCTACGCAAAGGAAGCGGTATCCATTAAAAGAATGGAGCTAGATTTCGAGCCTTAAATACGGGGAGGACAGCAATAAATCTGCAAAGGTCGCAGTGGGAATAGGAAAAATCTAATCTAATCTAATTTCCTGACATGCTTCAGACCACGCTGTACTTTTTATACAGAATAACTTTTTTTCATAAAGCTGAGAATAAAAAAGTTTTCCATACAGTTGCGACTTAATTGGACACATTGTATATTTATTTTGTCATGTCTTCTTATTGTAGAGTACAAGCAGGTTATGATCTTTGGGAACTATACATGGACGTAGTTCTCCATAAGCTAGAGCCGTGGGCGAAAATAATACCAGTTTTTCAGTACAATCCGGAAGTATCGTATTTTGAAACGTTAGTACCAACTATGGATACTGTAAGATTTGGATACATAATGGAAAGACTGATATATATTGACCATCCTGTATTTATAACTGGGGATACAGGTAAGTGATATTGGTTACTTATTATAATGTTTTTCAAATTTCTTTAAACTGTTTTGGGATAAAATTATACGCTCACTATGGCTAATTACTATTGGTTTGTTGAAGAAACACTTAGGTACACACTATAATAAACTTAATTTATATACACAAGACTTAATGTTTACTAATTTATCTACACTCGGTATGATAATTGTCCTAATTTATATTTTACACTTGAATTTTGCACTATTTATATTCACTAATTCACTATCTGTTCACTCAATGTATACTGAAACCGATTCACTGGAAAAACACTGTTCGACTCACTCAAAAATCCGCGTATATATAGTCATTCGCAACTCTAGAACTTGAATTTACCTCCTTCTACGTATGCGAAGCTCCCAGAACAATCGGGAATAGACAATCGAATTACTCTGTTATGGAATCCTCTCGAAAGTTCGCATTCGCCAAAATTTATAGTTCACGGCAGGACCGGCTTCTGAATCACTGAGTTCGTAACATTATTTTATACACACAACCTCTGGGTGTTGTGGAATACAAAAAAGCTTTTTTCTTGATATGTTTCACTAACCTTCTAGGTGTTGGGAAATCCGTAGTGGCAAAAGATTGCCTGCACAGATTATTTTTGAGTCACAAGTTCGTACCAGCTACTATGAATTTTTCTGCCCAAACAAACAGCTTCAGAACCCAAGAAATTATCGAATTGAAATTAGAGAAGAAAAAGAAAACTTTACTTGGGGCTCCCGTCGGAAAGAAGGTAGTAATTTTTGTTGATGACGTTAATATGCCCAAATTGGAAACGTATGGAGCACAGCCGCCTGTCGAACTGCTAAGGTAAGTTTTTGATTAATTTAGGTAGGTATTTAGTTGCGTGTATATACAGGGTGTACCAACCTTACGGTATATGGGTTATTTTAAGAGATATCAAAAATTGTTGTTAAGAAAAATAGTAGATGTGTTGAAGGTCCATATTTTGAAATTATATTGAATTATACAGAGTGCTGCATAACTCCGTTACAAGCCAAACATATGGTTTTTCAAATGGGAACCCCTGTATATTAAGCCGAATTCGGATTTGTTACATTTTTTGAAGCTTTAGATATGAGGTTTTGCCACGTTATACAGAGTCCTTCAAAAGATATGGACACGTTTATGTGAAAATCGAGGGTAAATCAACGCTCTGTAACTTGTTGTACGTTGAAGAAAAAAATGTATTTTGCCAAACAGAGTTTCGTAACATGATGCAATATCTCCGTATCCTATTGAATTTCAATTATATTCTTTCTTGTATACAGGGTGAACGAAAACTCGAGTCTGTCATTTTCTTTCTTATTTCAAATGGAACACCCTGTAATTTATAGCAAAAATAGAATCTTCGATTATGTAACTTCAATTTTTGTTAAGCATTCCCTATACCCAAAGTTTATAAAAACACAGTTATTTCGTAATATTTATTGTAAAATATAATTTATTCTAAACAAAACTAGCCACCAAAAGTATAATCCCAACCGTAATATTAAACTAAAGGTTCAAAATGTTCACCGTTAACATCAATGCAATGCTGCAGAATAGTTCAAATGATTGACTCACATTTACTCTCACAAGAAATTCTGATAAAATTGTCTGATTTTGACAACATAAGTCTGGCAACCCCGGACACGTCAGCCAACTTTTGGACCATAACTTCCCCCTTTATATGATTAATTATTCCATTTACACTTTGGATATTTAGATTTTGTTCAGTGGCTGCAATTGTTACTACAAATGTCAAAATTGCAAACTTATCGTAAATGAACCATAGGTCCTATCTCCCGTTGATTATATCAACTCTTATAAGATTTTTAAGATTTTTCTTTCCTCAAACCCATATATAATAAATATACTTGGACAATTCAGCTCGATGAGTCCACTTTACCAACTAATGAAGCGCTGTTGCTATCTTACGTGAGGTTTATTAAAGATGAGAAAATACGTGAA
>CAJUYG010000099.1:225329-237839 GCA_910591675.1 Galerucella calmariensis | reverse complement strand
CTACTATCAAATGTAACAAACGGCGTACAGTTTCATATCACGGTTTCAGGGAGTGAAAAATGAAATGTTCAGTTTTCCACTGCGCTTTTCTGCACAAGAGAAAATGTACGCCATAGTGCTGGAACCGATTGTGGCATGATAAACTATCTTTCGGAATGGGTTTGCTGCTGCTTCAAATCGCGACACTTTTTTCCCCATGGGCTCATAGTCTATTAGGGTACAGTGTCGAGTCGCCAGGTCGGTAACTGTCTTCAAATTTCTCTAACCCAGTTTCAACAGCCTGGACGAGAGTTCCTTTTCTAGCTTATTCAGTATAGATTCTTAGTATGGAGGTGTCCTTGTGTCAGCCTCCATTTGAGTTGGTCTTCTTTTACTAGCCAGTTCCCCAATTCCCCAACTTATGTAATCCTTTGTGATTCCACAAAACGGTTCCGGATCTGTGAAGGCTCCTTTAGAGCCTTCTTTAGGTAGCTGGTCTGCAATTTCATTCCCAGCAATTCCCTCATTTGCTGGCACCCATATTAGAGACACTTTGTTGTCTCTTGCCAGCATGTTACGGGATTCTTTGCAATTTTAAACCAGTTTAGACCTACTTGTTGGATTGTAGGTTTTAAAATAAAATATATGAATCATAAGGCGTTTTCGTAAACTTACTCCGGCTCACTAACTCGATCCAGAGAGGTCACGTGATGAATCACTCCGATCATTTACCCGGGAACTGTAGTTTACGAACTAATAGGTTTCGTGTTAGATGTGACAGCTAACGTCATAACAAAACATACATCTCTTCTTCGACTTCGTCATCATCTTCGAAAAAATAATCAAATGCCAACGCCGTTAACGTAGCAAGGCCCCTTTTGTTCATGTTTGATAAAAGCAATATATTTCGTTATCACCAAAAGAATTAGGTTATGTTATATTACCCTTCAGTAATGCGCATGCGGTGCCTATAGCGTTTCTACCGACCTACCTCTCGAGGTGGGTTACGAAAAATGAATCTGGGTCAGTCATCCAGTCAACAACTCGGAAGTTTCCGAACACGGGTAAGCAACTCGGGTTAGGTAAACGAACGTGCAGGTTAGGGATCGTCTCAACCCGAGTAAGTTTCCGAAAACGCGTATATTAGTTTGGCTTCGAAACTGAGTTAGGGTTGTAAATTATCCACAGTACTTAAAAAAGGATTTAAGAAACAACAACAAAAAACGTATTATATCATAGCAACCAAAAAACTGGGAAGTGACTTACCTAACCCTGCCCTCTCTCTTGCAATGCTCGCAAACTTGGATGATTTGGTCTTTCACACAGTTATCCAACAACTCAATTCGAATTTTTACTGCTTAGCTTTGCTAAATTAGTAGATAACTAACAGTAAGCTAAGTAAATTATAAATAAAATGGCTACTCTTACTTAGGTCTCTAGAGGTATAGTTCTTTTCACGATCTAAGAAACTGACCTGACCTAAGATGATGACATGCAATAAAATCATAAAAATATTAGCCGTAACAGGGTCGTATCAATTTTGTTTGGAGAATAATAAATTATTACCTGAAAACTTTATGAAACCTTTGGTTCACTCTTATTATTATAAATGCTTTATTTTATTTCTTTTTCATCAGTCATCAGGTATAGTGCGGCTCTGCACGGTAAATCCGAAAAGTTTTATGGTTTTATTGCATCTCAAGCCTAAGTCAAGTCAGTTTCTTAGATCATAAAAAGAACTATACCTACTCGTTGTATGCGCCCAAATAATTTTCAAATTGTGGCAGTGGGAAATCTACAATTATTATAATGATTCAAATGAAATATTAACAACCTTTTCAAACCCTCGTATGGATCTGAAATTAGTGATATGAAACTTGTTCGTAGTTTAATTTCTCGCTTCAATCACACTTATTGGACAACAATTGGTTTGTTGCTTAGGTTAAAGCTGACGAAACACAATCCATAGCCGACGATGCCCAAAGAGATTTAGACACAGCGCTTCCAGCGTTGGAAGCGGCTACTAAGGCATTAGAATCGCTTAATAAAAATGATATCAATGAAGTGAAAGTCTTTCAAAAACCACCGAAATTAGTACAAGTTGTTATGGAATCAGTTTGTATTCTACTAGGAGCTAAGTGAGTGTTTTTCAACGTTAGAAATGACTATTTTTTTAAATCTGAAACTAAACCATTGTTTTCTAGATGTTAGTTAATATTTTTTTTGCGCGATTTATCTTTTTTGTTTATTTACAGCATCGGTTGTCAGGACGGTAGGTTGTGTTTACTGGTTTCTAAGTCTAACACGTCGGTAAGTGATTTACTTACCGTTCAGACGTCGGTAAGTAAATTACTTACCGACGTCTTTGCCCTACATACAATTAAGTGGTCCTAAATAATATATTACTTAATTTATTACACACAAGGAACTGAAAAAAAAATAAGATTTTTATTTTTTTAATGAACAGAACCGAACAGAACAATATAATAAGTAATAAATAGCAATTTCACCAAAATGCAAATTATATTTTAAACTGATCGAGAAGTATAAATGTCACTTTTGTCTTAGTAAGGGTAATACCGGTCTCCAGCAAAATTACCGTTCTTGATACTTAATATACTATTTAGGACCACTTTAAATGTATGTAGGGCTAAGACCTCGGTAAGTAATTTACGACGTCTGAACGGTAAGTAAATCACTTACCGACGTCTGAACGGTGAGTAAATCACTTACCGACGTGTTAGGCTTAGAAACCAGTTAACACAACCTACCGTCCTGACAACCGATGCTGTAAATAAACAAAAAAGATCTATCGCGCAAAAAATGGTATAAGCATTTCGAACGTTAAGGGTAATACCGGTCTCCAAACATTGCTGTCGACCGGTAAACAACCCTTACCGTTCTTAATACTTAATATACTATATAGTGACCCAAAGATATATGACAGTTTATTAAATTGAAAAAAGCTGTAAATATAATATATTAAAATTTCAAAATTCTATACCTAACTTACTTTTTTTTTAAATCATTGATTATTACTTAATTTTTCAGGCCAGATTGGGCATCGGCAAAAATGGTTCTGGGCGATGCAAATTTTTTGAAAAAATTACAAGAATACGATAAGGATCACGTGACCGACTTGATAATGAAAAAATTGAAAGCATATATAGAAAATCCGGATTTTGTACCCGATAAAGTTCAAAAAGTTTCTAAAGCATGCAAAAGTCTTTGTTTATGGGTGCGAGCTATCGACATGTATGCAAAAGTTTATAGAGTTGTAGAACCTAAAAGAAAAAAGTAAGTTTTGAGTCAAAGGAAATATAAACAAAACATGTCATTCACTACGAAATTTTGGTCGACAATTTGAAGTTGAAAGTGTTTCTGGTACACGTAAAATCCAAATTTTGACTTTCTCAGTTCAATTACATTTCTATAATAATATAACTCAATATTCTGTGAATGTTTCAAGCAATACTGCTTTAGATTTTTCCTCATAGATGGCACTAGGTTGTTTTTAAAAGTCACGTTTGTTGCATGAGAGCTCCCTTAAATGTTTTTAGTATTTATTGTTATCTGTGATAATTGTCAACTATATAACTATTACGGTTCATGAGTAATAAGGTCCGTTTTTTACCCTCTGGGTACGAGAACCCCAAAAATCAGCAACAGTATTAAATTATTATATTATATAGTAAGTTATGAGTAAAGATGCGACATTTTCTTTATTCTCATTTGAAATTATCGGAAGTAATTACCGATGATTTTGCATGACAGCGTGTTGTCTAAAAACTGCATGAGCTCATAATCATATTTTGGAGAAAGAGCCAGACACCGAAGGGGAGGGGTCTTTTAGCAAATTATGAAAATGACCGAATAAAGATTATCCAAGACAACACGCTCGAATGCAAAATTATCTGGTTATTTTGATGCACGAGTGTAGGTAATTCTTGGGAATGTTTCCCGAATACAAATATTGGTTTAAATATTCAATTCCTTTTTCTTTATTTTTATACAAAATATCCATTTTAAAACATGCTGTTAGGTACAAACAAAATAAGAAGACCCAAAAATACGATTTTTTCATAACTATTTGATTTGTGTTGTTCCATCCAATGTATATTTTCTTTCAGCGCAAAAGCTCAAAAACTGTCTCCAAACGTCTTGTCTGTTGTGTTTGGTATTCTTTGGTTCGCTTTCCATCACTTTATTTTCTATAATTCCCAATGAATCACATCCGAAACGAGACATTTTTAAAAATATTTTTTGACTTTACATGTCAAACTGATTTTATTTTTCACGATGGGATTACCGTGGAAACGTAGACAATGCAATAGGGTATTTGACAATTTTTGGAACTTTAGTTCTTTACGCCAGGTTATGTTTGAGCGACCAGGGGTCGCGACGCAAAAGATCTGACCGTTACGCGTTACGTTACGCTGCGTTATGTTACATTGCTTCGTTATGTGCCTTGCTTTTGCGTGCTTGTGCCTCCTTAGTCTCTCTCTCGTTTACGAAGCAGCGATTCATAATAATAAATATGTTCATGCCCGGATTCTAACCCGGGCCGCCCGCGTGCAATGCGAGCATTCTAACCACTGAACCACCGATGCTATATTGAAATTCTATGCAAAGCTGGTATTCGCAATGCTAGTGATCTACTTGAATTTCGGATAAATTTTTACTATTATTTCCATAATTTTTTTGCGCGATTAAGGGTTCTAGCTACTTTTCGAAATACAGGGTGTTGAAATTTTGAAAACTTGAATACTCGATAACTTTAAAATGGATGGATAAATTGATTTGACATTTGGCAGGTTGTTTTTAAATGTAAAAGGGCATATTTTGAAAGAAATTGTAGTTTGTGCAACTAGTGTGGATATGATGGCCATATCGCACGAGGACGAAGATGAAGCATGACGCCGTAGGCGGAGTGCTCAATCGTTCAAGTGCGATATGGACAATCCACACGAGTCGAGCAGCATATTTTTTCTACGACCCACTTAGGAAAAAATCTAGAAAATAAAAATTTCTATAAACTGTAATATAACTTCAAATTAAAAATTTAACAATTCAATTTTATGTTTCCACTAATTTTGTGGTAAACAAATGTCCAATTTGTATAATGCTACGGTTTCCTTTTTTAAATATACGATGCTGTTATAAGTAGATGTTGCCAGTCGGACTCCCTCATGGAGGGTAGCGTACCATTATCTATAATAATGAATATTCTGCTAAATATTTCAAACGTCTACCTGTTGTTGTTATTAATATCAAGCAGAATGATTATTTAAAAATAAAATTAACAATAAAAAAAATTCCTCGCGGGGAATCGAACCCGGGTCTACCGCGTGTGAGTCTGGTGTGCTTACTACTCAACCACCAAAGAATATGCAAATTGTTTATCTATAATGTCAGATGTATTACATAACTTTTGCTTAAAAGGAACTAAAGTTCCTACCGTGTGTCCGGCGACACGTTCTACCTTTTTTTAAATACCATTAGAAAATTGTCTGACCTCAGTTAAGTACTCCAAATTTTTTACTAAGCGGGAAAGTTGCCAAAACCAACTTTAAAAACTTTCTATTTAAATAGCGCGCCAAAACGCGCTGATTTCTTATGACGTCAGTGGTCTTGTCGCTCCGCCTACCGCATCCCGAGCGACGTGACCCTGACCAGCCGAATTGGAACCATCGGCCTGCGGCCGCCCACCTGAGCTGGCCTATAAGAAACAAGCAAGCAACGAGACCTCTGACGTCACCATAAACTCACATATTTTCCCGCGCTGAGTAAATATTTGAAAATTACCATTTTTGTTAAGTTAATAAAAAATCACTGATTTAATTTATTTGTGTGAAATATTAATTTCTGGCATAATAGCACCACAAAGTACCTGCTCCGACTCTTTTTTAATTTTTTCCGCTCATAAGAAAATACCCTATTATCGCAGGGAAATATTCCTAAAAACAGAGTTTTGCAAAGCGATAAGTTTTTCTATTGTCTATAAATCAATCCTCAATTATGTCTTAAGTATTTTATTTTCGTAGCTCCTTCAATTTCTTTATTTCTTGTCCGTATTATTTATTATTTCAAATAACTGAAAAAAATATTTGTCGATAGACTCCAACAAGCTGAAAAAGAATTGGGACAAGTAATGGGGTTACTTCGTGAAAAGCAAATGAAACTGGCCGAAGTAGAAGGTCAAATAGCGGCATTAGAAGCCAAATTTGATGCAACTGTTGCCGAAAAACAGGCTCTTGAAGATAATATGGAATTGACTGCTGCAAGATTGAATAGAGCGGGTCGTCTTAATGTTGCTCTTGGTGATGAACAAACTAGATGGGAAGAGAGTGTAGAGGTATGCACACGCAGTTAGCAGTACACTTTAGAGTTTTTAAAATTACGATTCGACTGATTTTAGAGACTTGGTATTGAGCTTGATAACGCAATTGGAGATGTTATAATGGCCGCTGCTTGTGTAGCATATTTAGGTGCATTTACCAGTAACTATAGAATTGAATTAGTTTCGGCATGGGAAAACAAATGTCGGGAAGAGAAAATACCGGCGTCTGAAAATTTCAGGTATAAAGATAAAATTTTCACATATTAACTATACGTATTATATAAATGTTTTTTAACGGGATTTACTTAACAAGTAAGAAATATAGGAAAACATTCATGAAATATTGACAGTATTGAATAAGCCCTTGTTTATTTTTTTTATTAGCTTGAATAGTACACAACTGGCTTGATACCACAGGTAAGAGGCCAGCAATTCGTAAAAGAGAAGTAGTACAAAACGTCAACTTCAAAAACCTAACCTCATATCTTTTAGACGTTTATTGTTTATTATAATGTGATACTGTTTTATAGAAATTCTTCATATTCTACAAATTTATTTGCCTAATTAAACACAATAAGCATGACTTACAATGAGCAGAATAAAAATTCGTGGGTAGGAAGTTGTATTGAAGAAATATGCAACAACAAAGATATTTGGAGTTTTAATGTTAACCCTATCAACATTTCACAGTATCATGCAATATTATTTACACTGCCGGTTACGTTAAAGGAGCCTCCGGATCCATTCAAGAGCTCTGAACAAAAACATTGGGATGATGATCATGTTCGAATGCCTTATTCGGACAAAAGTTTGTTTCCAGTTACTGAAAACGGTGTTGATGTTGTTAGATTACGGTGGAAATTGATAAAAAATACACTACAAAATAAAGAAATAAATAATAGTAACGATTTGGAGGAAGCTATACATACATATAATTCATCTTTGCCTAGATTTACTGCACTACATCAATATTTTGAAGATATGGAAGAGGAAGATAGTGATCACTTTTTCAAAGGATTATTACCCAAAATTATATCTCTAGCCTTAGATTTACCTCAAATATTGCCTGGTAATTTACCACTATTGAAACAACATCATAATAGATCAGTGAGTTTATCACAATATCAAGTAGCTTCTTTATTAGCAAATGGATTTTTATGCACATTTCCTTGGAGAAAGTCCACAGCTACTACTTTTCCTGGAATAAACTTTGTTAGTTTATTTATAGCAGACAAAAGACCAACAAGGCAAAGTTGTATTTTTGAAAAATTCAAATGTATTTTTAATTACTTTAGAATGGTGACATCTTCACCACCGTCAGGTGTAATAACATTTGAAAGAAAACATGTGTATAAATCTGCTATACCCAGGTAAGTCAAAAATTTTGTAGAGTCAAGTATAATGATCAAAGAGTAATAAATGTCCAGTTAATATTTTATTTTATTGATCTCCAAAATTGCATAAGAAAACTATTATCATTGAAAGTTGAATTCTAGTAAAAGTTTTTAGTTTTGAACTATACTAATTACCACACTACTATATCAAATAGCGTATGCACATTATTATTGTTAAGATGTTTTACCTAGGTACCTTTTAATTAACATCACAAATTTGTGTTTAAAATTTCAGATGGGACACTTTAGATAACAATATCGGTCATACAAAAATACATATTGACAGCTCGGGTACAATAGAAGACAATGGTCTTGGATTTTTGCAAGTTGATTTTGCCAATAAGAATGTAGGTGGTGGTGTATTGCGATATGGTTGTGTTCAAGAAGAAATAAGGTTTGTAATATGTCCAGAATTGATTGTTGCAAGATTATTCATTGAACAACTTACAGATCTTGAGGCAGTAGTAGTTACAGGTAAATAGCTGGCAACATTTTTTATAATCAAACTATATACAATTGTCAAAAATATTATATGAAAATCATTCATTTTTTTAGGTACTGAGCGTTTTAGTAATTACTCTGGATATGGAGATACATTTACATGGGAAGGACCTCACAATGACCTAACACCTTATGATGAATATGGTAGAAGGCGAACAAGTATTTGCATAATTGATGCAACTCAATACACAAAATCATCACAACAATTTTATCCCTCAGCAATGTTAAGAGAGTTGAACAAGGCTTATGTGGGCTTTAGTACCAGAGATAAAGCAAATTTATCACCTGTAGCCACAGGAAATTGGGGATGCGGAGCATTCAATGGTAGTCTATATTTAAAGTCGCTGTTACAGTTAATGGCTTGCTGTGGATCTGGTAGAAATTTGGTCTATTATACTTTTGGAAATGATCAATTTAGAGATGACTTTTATAGCATGTACATCTTTTTAACTACAAATAATGTTAAAATAGATCAACTTTGGAAAATTATGTGCAGTTTTTGTTTATCATCTAAATCAGAAGAAAAACTGTATCCTTATATTCAACAAGCCTACTTTGATAGTAAAAAGCAGCCGAGTATTGAAACATTTTTCAAATCAGAAGAAGGAGGAGGGCCTTCCAATTCAAGAAGGGTTAAAAAATTTCATCCAAGTACCAAAAAATTTCATAGCAATAATTTTACAGAATTAGATATCTTGTCGAGTAGTACTAATAGCATAGATGATTTATTTGGTGAAGAAATGGCGAAGAACAGCCCAATTGAAATTAAAAAAGTGGATAAATGTTCAAAAGATAAAGTTAGAGAAACTTTACCAAGTCTCCACCAGACCAGAATTGAAGATAAAATGCCCAAAACTGATATAGGTGATTTAATAGATGAAATGGATGGACAGGGAAAAAACAAAAATCTAGAATATGCTGAAGATTCGCTTTTAACGCAAATTGATAAATTGTCCAGGAACTCTAAAAAATTTGAACCCATTATAATAATTGATTCTAGCGAAAAAATGGAGGTTGACATTGTATCTACCACCTCTAAGAGAAAGATATCTGATTATTTTCCAAAAGTACCATAGCATATTAAATATGTTGAGTATGGCACGTTACCTTGTGTCAGTAAAAAAATCACAAAATTGAGAATAGCTTTAGTCTTCTTTCATAGATCAGTTTATAATTTGTAAAATGCATATTGTTAATAAATAAATTATTTTTATTAGATATTAAAACATTTGATACCTCACCATTCCCTATTTTACTGTCATCGCTGTTTATCTTTACCCACAAAAATATTACTTAATCACAGTTTCCTTAACAATTGTCATAATTAAGTAAATCATGTTATCAATAGATGTCAGTATAATACTATTATTTTGACATACCTTAACAGTAAAGATACATCAGTTATATCAGAGTTATTGGAACTTTTATAAGGTCAAGTAGTAATAGTGCAGTCCTTATAGTGACATATACGCATGCGCATTTAATGTTTTGAATAAGGGAAACATTAAGGTTAGTGCTTGTCCTTATTTGTGCGCGAATACTACAGTGTACTATCCCGACTTTATTCCATGTTTTATATTTATATGTCACAATGTGTAGGTGATCTGTGTCATCTGACACCTACCTTAATAGGTATAATGTCATTGTAGAGTTTCGTGTTTCAATAACTCAAAATTTTAAATCTGTTTTAAGGTCGAGCACTATTTATTTGGAGTATAATTACTGCAAGGCAGTAAATTCGTGTTTCCAATAACTCTCTATTGACCTCAGACAGATTACTGCCACAGCGTAGAGGAGCGGGTAAACATACAACACGCCTCCTTCAACTGCGCATGACTCAAGACTTTCCCAAATTTAATAGTAACATAACAATATTGAAATAAATATGTAAATATCAGAAATATAAAACTAAAAAAAAAAACAAGAAAACCCAGGCCCAAACCCGGTTGATCAAAGTGTAACTATGTATGGAAATATCGGAAAATAAGAAATAAAAAAACAAGAAAACCCAGGCCCAAACCCGGCTGATCAAAGTGTAACTATGTATAGAAATATCAGAAAATAAAAAACAAAAAAACCCAGCACCTAACAGGGATTCGAACCTACGACCTCTGAGTTTTAAGCTCAATACTCTACCAACTGCGCTAATCAGCTCACATCGAATAGAAGGTTAAAGGCTGCTTGAACGCATGCGCACCTCAACTACTAAATTTGACGTGGTGGGTGGAGCCGTGTTGTATGTTTACCCGCTCCTCAGCGTAGATATATATAAACAAGGCTGCCACCAAATTAAAGAGTACTGGTACTTCTGTTGTTCTACATGACCATTTATTGCAGTCTCTGAAATAAAAAAAACAGTGGCTCTTCTGCTATAAACAAAACCAGTTCCATGTAGGAATTATAGGGTACCCACAAGCTTCTGCTAGGGTGTAGGTATTCCTCTCCTGTCCAGGTTTTGTGCTAAGCATTCTGCAAAAATGTAAATGGAGAGGTGTCTTCTTTCATAGCACAAGATCTTCATTATTCTAGGTTCACTAATTTGCCACCTTATGAAGTGGCTGGAAACTAAGAACCGCTTCCATAGCTGCTGTTGAGAATGTTGTCAGTCATTGCTAGTCTTTGATTCTGGAGAAGCTGTTTGTCGACGGTAACAAGCTATTTCTACTACTCCATAAGTAATCATGGGTCCCACTTTGACGGTTTACATCCCTCCAGGGGAGATTATTAGAGTCATTTCTCCACAGGTGTTTAGGTAGTAGGCAGGGGCGTATATAAGGGGGGTGGGGGGTTTTGGATAGAAGCAGACGAGGGGTTAAAGCTATCAGCAATCGAACAACTAGGTCTAAACTGTAAAGAATCCCTTAACATGCTGGCAAGAGACAACAAAGTGTCTCTAATATGAGTGCCGGTTCATGATTGGAATGGAATGGCAGACCAGCAAGCTAAAGAAGGTTTTAAAGGAGCCTTCACAGATCTGGAACCGTTTTGTGGAATCAAAGGATTACCTAAGAGGGGAAGTCGGGAACTGGCTAGTTTAGGAACACCAATTCAAATGGAGGGTGACACAAGGACTAATAAAAGTTTACTGAATAAGTTGGTTGGGACAAGGAACTCTCGTCCAGACTGTTGAAGCTGAGTAAGAGAAATTTGAGGACAGTTACCGACCTGGTGACTGGACACTGTACCCTGAGCAAGCATCTGCACAGGATGGGCAAAGTTAGTGAACCTATGTGCAGAAAATATGAACTCTACTCACATACTCTGCTTCTGTGAGAACTTACAAGGACTCAGACGGAACTATCACAACTACTGAAGATCCTCGATCCCAGTTAAACTGGTGGCCTATATAGAAGACACGAAGCTTCTGGAATGAAAGTAGGTAGATATCATGGGTAATGGTACAAAAATTAAGTTTAAGTGCCTATGAATGAATTAGGGGTAAGCCGGTAACTGAAATTTGTACACCAGACATCCCCGGACACCTCGCATATCACTGGACATCCTCAGCGAAATCCTTAGATATCATTGCTTCTCCCTGTAGATTTTTTGCCTTATAAAAAGGTATTAGTCTTGTTTCAAGTCAACAAACCCTAAGGCCCGGTTGTACATTTGAAGCTTAAAATTGAGCTCAACTGAGCTGGGCTTAAAACATAAGCTTAGCTCAACCCTAAGCATGTTGTACAAACATGGTTCAGTAGCAGCTCTACTAAACCTGTATTTGCAAGTGTTGGTAGAACTTCTTTCGAACTGACGCATGCGTATGAAGTAAATTGGTCACAATATGTTTATCGAATTATAACCTAACTAATGTCATATTTGCTACCTATTAGTTTTACAAGATATTTCCTCTGATATACAATCTGTCACAAAGCGAACGGTTTCTTCTGTATGTTCCTTGTGGTATATTATTCATTCTTTTTTTAATTTCCTGGGAAATTAAACCACAATATTTTTAAATTCTTTATTTCAACGTTTCGGTAGCGTTCCAGCTACCGTTGTCAAGAAAAAATAAGTAGAAATTAATTCATCCCTAACTGACACAACAGAAAAAATTTTGACAACTAGACAATCAAAAAATATTTTCAAGTTTAAGACTGCAAAATTTTGTTATCAAATTTTTATTAAGGTCCATTCATAGTAGATCATATCTCTGGCAAAATGTGAAATGAAATATTTCATTTTATGACATTCCAACGATATGATAGTCTACTAGAAATGGAATCCAGTGAAGTGCACGTTCCAGGAACGGTTTTTATTGGGATAGCGCGTTTTTTTTCGCTTATATTGGAAATGTTG
>CAJUYG010000099.1:186588-215329 GCA_910591675.1 Galerucella calmariensis | reverse complement strand
GTACTCGTTATGTCATCAGTCATTTTTGGTTGAAGACGAAGACGAATTTTAAACTAATGACATTTTTATTCAAATAATTTTATCTTGACAGGTAATTTCAAGCAGAAAATATGTTAAAGACAATCTCTTGGGTATACCAAATTATGTTGCACAAGTTTTTGTTGAACTACTATCCCTGAATTCTCAAAATATTTGAATTTGTCCATTATTCACCTAGGTTAACAATAGGCAATTATTAACCACTAAAATTGGGAAAAGTAGAATTCGATAGATGGCGCTCTGAAATGTCAATGTCATCCTTAACAACGAGTAACAAACCAGAACGTGAACTCTGTAACAGAATAGAAACGAAATTTCTTTCTATGCTAGGAACACAAAACAGTCTAAGTCACAAATCAGTCCAACCTTTATACTGTTTTGTTTTCCTAACATAGAAAGAAATTTCCTATCTATTCTGTTACAGAGTTCACGTACAGCTGCCGTATAAGCCCTTTGATATTAAAATGGTTTTATTTTGCTGTTTTAGTTATTTTCAGTGTGTGTTTCGTGAAACTTCTCACTCCACAATTTTTTTGGAACGTATTGAATATTCTCCAATAATTTACAATAGCTGGTTAACTGTTTCTTCACAGAAACTATATCTTGCTTTAATCTGTCATTGAAGTTCCATACAGCGCCATCAATCAAGACGGTGGAACAGCTGAACTAATGTACAGATGCGTTCGTATTCTAAATTTTCCGTGCAACAAATCTCAAAAAATACAATGAATTGAGATTTCATATTCTCAGAATCGAATTCTCTAGGCTTTCTTTTGGGGATAAGGTCTTGGCGTTCAAATTGGTGACCACAAATTGTCAAAACTGTCAAAATCACACCATCACTTGATGGCTTATATCTTTTTTATAACAATCTAAAACCTGACCAAAATACCTCATCCCCAAGACAAAGGTCCAAGTTATATTATGTTTAAATTTCAACTCTCAATTTTACTGCATTCTTTAGATTTGTTGCATACAAAATGACCCAAATTTTGTTGCAAGTCAGGGGTGCCAACTGTTTTGAGCTGTCTAAATTGTGAGGCCCCTCTTAAATAAATTGAATGGATCACATCTCGGTCTTTTGTGTAATGTGTAATTTTCCGTAATGTTTCAATCGCAATGTGATACCACCTATAAATAATATTGATACTTTTTTACTGAATATAGTAACCAATCAAATTACTTAATTTCAAGTCATGTGTCAAATTTCATCCAATCACCGCTGTATTACAGCGATAATACCCTACATGTGGTGTTTTCAGTTTGGTGTTTATGTTTTATGAAAAATTAATTAAACGTCAAACTGACAACTGGATTAAAAATGTCGGGAAGATTTGGTATTACATCTAACGATTCAATTAATTTACCAATTGTACTTTTTACAACTGTACTTTTAAATAAAAATGAATAGTTTTTGATTAAAACTAATAAAGTTTGTATTGAAAAGTATTAAGCGTCAGATTGACAATCAATTTTTTGATATCTACAAAGTAAAAAATTATCTTATCGAATACTCCTCGGGTCTTGATAAATACTCAAAATTTTGTCGTAGAGAATCCTTCAAGCGTGTTGCTCAGAAATAATAGCCCTCGGCCTGCGGCCTTGGGCTATTATCAAGCAACACGCTTTCAGCATTCTCTATGACAAAATTATCTCGGTATTATCAAGACCCTAGGGGTCTTACTACTGAAAATATTGCCAAATCCATTCAAACCCCACAAAATCAAACAAATGTCATTAGAAAAATAGCGAGGTTATTACCAAAAAGGGTCCGTATTTGCAATTATCGCCTGAAAACGTAAAATCCGTAAAATCAATCGATTAACGGACAGCTTTTGGGTGGTGCAACACGAAAGCTACGATTTACGGTTGAAAACCGATGCTATAAATAAACAAAAAAGATCAATCGCGCAAAAAAATTATGGAAATAATAGTAAAAATTTATCCGAACAAATTCAAGTAGATCACCAGCACTGCGAATACCAGCTTGGCATAGAATTTTAATACATCATCGGTGGTTCAGTGGTAGAATACTCGCCTTCCACGCGGGCGGCCCGGGTTCGATTCCCGGCCGAAGCATATGAATCGCTGCTTCGTAAACGAGAGAGTGAGAGAGACTCAGGAGAGAGCACACGCACGCAAGCAAGACACATAACGAAGCAACGTAACATAACGTAACGTAACGATCAGATCTTTTGCGTCGTGACCCCCGGTCGCTCAAACATAGCCTGACGTAAAGAACTAAAGTTCCAAAAACATTATTGTGGTTTGATTCCCAAAAAAATAAGAGAAAAAAGAATTACCTATTCTTTCAAAAATTTAGTTATTTCAAGTGAGATCTTTTGCTTTGAATGTAATTTTTAAATGTTTTTGTTTCGCATAGGAAATCAAATTAGTAGCAAGTCATTCAAACCACAGCAAAGTGGATTGGAATGATCGTCTTGACGATTTTGACAAATTGATGCTCATAAAATCCGTAGCAGAAGAAAAGTTAATATTCGCTGTAACGGAATACGTAAAAATTAAATTAGGAAAAATATTCATCGAAAGTCCACAAGCATCGCTACCTGTTTTGTAAGCACTTATTGATTATAATTTAACATTTTTCACTTTAATTGTAAAAAATTATTTTAGATATCAAGACACTAACAACGGTGTACCCCTTATATTTATCCTCAGCACAGGCTCTGATCCTTTCGGAGCTTTCCAAAGATTTGCAGCTGAAATGGAGTATGGTAACAGAGTTAAATCGATTTCCTTGGGTCAAGGACAAGGTCCTGTTGCTGAAAAACTCATTCAAGATGCCATTGAAACAGGAGACTGGGTGTTTTTACAAGTAACTAATAAATTTGATTAAGTTCTTTTATCATAGGCGTACCCAGCGAGGGGCAGGAGAATTTATTACAATTCTTAAAATAACTATTTAATAATAAAAAATACGCTGTTGAAAATTATTATCGTACATCTCCCAACGCTTTACACTGATCTAGAGCCACCTAGCGGCTGGTAGAGGAATCTATATCTACCAGTTAGTGGAATTCAAGAGATTTCTAGCGGGCTCTAGAAGAGTTGTGGTGAGAAAACATTGTGGAATGTTACGATACTCACACGAAATAAACCCGCTTTTTCCCTATCCAATCTTCACCCTTATTATATGCTAAAAGTTACTTTAAAACATTTAGAAAAAAAATGCCAAATCTTTTATAGAGTTGTGCGCTGGGTGATATCTGCAGAATTAAATAATTGGTATAATCTGTGGAAAAAGAAGGATTTAACAGGAAACAAATTAAAGGATATTGCAGTGTCTGCGCTTTTGGAGGAAGCTAATATTTTTTTTCCCTACAAGACATACACTCCTCATTTTAAGTGCTTTCCCATCCACTGCGGCAAAGATTACAGAATAAAAATATATTCTGTAATCTTTGACTGCGGCTTTTGTTTAAAGATCTTTCACAGTACCCTTCGAAGTCCTGGATACAATGAGAGAGGACAGATTGACTGGGTTGAATTTGACGAGCGTCCATCGTAAATTATTTAAGGAAAATAAGGACTGTATATTTAATTTTTTTATTTGAATAAATATTTGGTCAAATTTGTTTTGTAGCGTTTAGCATATATAACCAATGATGAATAATATTATGGTGGTGGAAACCATGAAACCCTATAAATATAATAATAAGTCCTACTTCTGTTTATTTACCAAATATTCTGCTGAATTTATTTTTTAGAATTGTCATTTGGCCACATCGTGGATGTTATCAATGGAAAGAATCGTTCTGGCTATTGCTAGAGATACCAACAAGATTCATAAGCAGTTCAGATTGTACATGAGTTCAATGCCTTCTAAATCGTTTCCAGTGTCTGTTTTACAAAATTCCGTAAAAGTTACCAACGAGCCGCCTAAAGGTCTAAGAGCTAATATTAGAAGAGCTTTCTCTGAAATGGATAAATCCTTCTTTGAAGACCATCGTAAGTTTTAATTAAATATTACAATTAACTTAATCTGGAATCAGCTATGGACGATTCCACACTTTACCACTTCTTGAAGTCGTCTGCGCCATAAATTGATAGCCCCATTTATTGCACCTTGTTCAAAATTGTTCCAAACAAACTACATTATTTCTTTGAGCTGCTCGATTGTTTCAAATTGTTGTCCCTCATACAAATTTTGTTCGAAAACTCCCCAAATTGAATAATCAACCGGATTTAATTCTGGGCTGTTAGGTGGCCAAATTCATACCTATTTTTCTCTAAGTTTTAAAGTTTTATAAACTGTTTTCATAAATGTGTTATTTGTTGAAATGTTATTTAATAAAAAAATGGTATTTCGCAAATCCGGTAATTTCGGAAAATTTCCTTTTCACTGAAGTGTTCTGGATCTACCGAAAATGCATATTAGTACAATTTTAGCTAAGACAGTTTTCATTTGCAATGAGCTCAAATGCACTGTTATATAAATTTTTTTATAAGACCGACCCTGTACATTATTTTTGCTTCCAAATTTACAGTCATTTCAAGGACATGTTAGGTTATTAGCCCTGCAAAAAGAAAATAAATCGCCCAAAAAACAAAAAAAATATTTTCGATTAAAAAATGTACTCTTTTATTTCGGCCCACAGTGTAGTATTTAGTAGCAGCAGTCAATTCTGGAGATAACAAAGGCTTTCTAAATACTCTAATCACTAAAAATAAGACACCAAATAGATTTTTTGACATTCTTCTTCCTCTACTCATCCAGTAATTGATACAGGTGCTACCCATTTAAAAAATTCTCGACAAATACCAGCAACGAACTGCCCAAACCAATTTGGTATTGGTGTAGTCAAAATTAGTTTGGCGGCGGCTTTTATTTCGACATATAAATCTTTTTTTTAGCTTTGGACCAACAGTGGAGAGCAATGCTGTTCGGCTTGTGTACGTTCCATGCAGTAGTCCAAGAAAGAAAAAAATTCGGTCCTCTGGGATGGAATATCATCTACGAATTTAACGACAGTGACAGAGATTTTGCGTTTAATACTTTAAAGATGTTTTGCGCGGAAGGATTCATACCTTGGGACGCTTTGGAGTACCTTACAGGTAAAAATAAAAACAGCTATAGTACATTCAATAGCCTTCTTGGTGTGCGTCATCGTTTGTGACGTATATCCGGGTTTTGGGTATGTCGTTTTGATATGTAGCTACCCTTAAATTTGATAAATAAAATTATCAGGATCGTATTCAGCCAAATTTGAAAATGCTATGAAATTAGTAATTACCAGATTCTTTTTCTAACTGAAAATACTTGAGAACTTTTAAAATACCGATGTTTTTACGTGTATCCATGCATATTCTTGTATTATTCAAATAGATAAAACAATAAGATTAATATTCACTTTTCATAAATAATAATTGATCGTAAACAACAAAATACAGACCTGACAAGAACTGTCAGTGTAACAGTAGAAAAAGACGAAGACACATAGTATTTTGAATTCTGGATTGATAGATTGCGCTTGCGCGTAATCTAAACATCAACCAATCAAATTTTTGTGAGTCAAAGATTGGGGTTAACGTTTGTAATAGATTTAAACGATTCATTATTGTGATATTTTGATTAGGATTAATCACAGACCTGCCTTTTTTTCCATTTCTTCCAATGTAATGTGTTAGAAGGACATTAACAATCGATGACGTACACCAAGAAGGATATAATATGAACTATGTTAATCTCTTGATATACATTAGTAAAGAGTAAACAAATTTGTACTCTTTACCTGTTAAACTAATTGTTTTTAGGCGAAATAACCTACGGCGGGAGGGTAACGGACTACTGGGATCTGCGATGTCTGAAAACCATTTTGAAGATTTTTTTCTCTCCACAAATTCTCAAACCTGATTATGTTTATTCTTCGTCGGGGACATATTATTGTCCAGTATATTCAAATATTGACGACTATCGAATATTTGTTGATAATTTACCAATTATAGAAGAACCAGAAATATTTGGTATGCATGAAAATGCAAATATTGCTTATCAGGTAGATATTTTTCTGGATTTTAATCGATTATGATTTTTTTTTCAAATCTACTCCTTGAAGAGTACTTGCCTTCTAGTTTTTAGTTTTATCTGCTGTAAAAACTCTTACAGATTAAAGAAACTAATTCGGTCATTCGAACTATAGTAGAATGTCAACCACGAGCAAGTGCAGGTGCAGAAGGTAGGTCTAGTGATGATATTGTGTATGAATTGGCAGAAGCAATTCTAGATTCAGTTATACCGAAAATACCAACAGATGATGTAAACGTGCACATGTATAAGGTAACCATTATTTCATTTTCAAAAAGTATGAACCAAACGACACATTTTTACTCCCCTTGCAGCAATATAAGACCTGAACAAATAATATTTGCAGCTTACTCTTTTTTCATATTGTTAGAAGTAATCAGATATACATCTTAGCTCTAAGTATGTTTTTTCTTTGGCTCTATAACATACCATGTAATCTTTATTGATAATCCTTCTCTTGTGCTTGGGCACAATGTAGGTGTACAGAAGAGATTCATTTTAACATTTGGTTCATTATTTTCCAAAACGATTAAATTTCAATTTAAAGGACCCTGCACCATTTTATAGGTAATCCTGGCTCTCGTACGATTTTCGATTTTTTTTGAATTGTTGTAGTCTTAATGATAACTAAGAGATCGTGTGCGGGTTAAAACTGTGCAGGCCCTCCGGTTTGGCGGTGGTGGCGTCTTGTATTTGCGTCCAGAGCATAACATTTAGCCTTCCAGCACTATAAATCTCGCAATAATAGCAAATGTCTTGTATGTCGGGGGATCATGAGGAGGTCTGCCACACTTCTGTGCCATCAGAATCACAATTTCTCCAGAGGGTGCCTCCGCAATGGTCAATTTGTTAGACCGGTGTTTTAACATCAAGCGGATGCAATGAAACCGAACAAAATCATCAACAATCACGTTTTATGTAGGTTAGTTTGATCCATCTAACTCCCAAAGTCCTCACGAGTGCGCCCCAAAAGACTTTTTAACATTTTCTTGATCCCACACGCACCCATCTCTAGTAGTAGATACTTCATGAAAAATCCGGTAGTTCGGATAGATACTGGGATAGATATTTGTCAAAAGAGCCATCACTCGTGACAGACGTCAGTCGGAAATTGTCAGACATTTTCTTGTTGTCTTCTATATCCTGACACGGCGTATTTTTATTATTTTTTCCTTTGACATAAGCGGAACGACCTACTTGCATCTTCAGTTGTGTATATCCCACGTAGATCTACTTTCGATTGTCTGATCTTCAATTACCTAATACGTATGGGTATTGTGGAATCTACAGTATTCGTTTCGACAATAACAAGCAGACAGCAAAAAGTCACTGAATCATTTTCATTTATTGAACGAACAAATATTCTCATCAAGAACTAGCCTACCGACAAAGCGGTTTGTATTGCAAACGAAGCACTTTTCCAGGTACTTTTTCAGGTAGCGGTCTGGTGCACACTCAGAGGCACAAATATACTGTAACGTTTATTCTAATTTATATTTACAATTAATTTATATTTACAGATTTATATTAAAATACAATCCTTATTCAATAATTTATATAACACACTAACTATAATTTATATGAGAGTCACTTAATAAACACTTTATCGAGGCGCGATTGCTTCCTTTCAGTATCGACACTAACTGACTAACTAACTCCGCTGCGATGCTCGTCGCCTATTTATACTTGCACGACTTGTTCTAGAGACCTCTCGAACTCGAAGTTTTGGTGGATGCGCTGGGTTTTTCTAGATGTTACATTTTCCAGATCATTCTTGAAAATAAGGCGGAGGAGCCATAGTCGTATCATATGGGAATTTCACTGGGGGCACTAATTGAGCACATTAATGCAGCAGCTCGCGTAACAATACTTTATATCGTGAATGCGAATGTCGGGCTTGTTCCGACTAACGTCTGTCACGGGTAATGGCTCTTTTGACAAATATCTATCCCAGTATCTATCCTAACTACCGGATTTTTCATGAAGTATCTACTACTAGAGATGGGTGCGTGTGGGATCAAGAAAATGTTAAAAATTCTTTTGGAGCCCACTCGTGAGAACTTTGGGAGTTAGATGGATCCAACCAACCTACATAACGTGATTGTTGATGATTTTGTTCGGTTTCATTGCTTCCGCTTGCTGTTAAAACACCGGTCTAACAAATTGACCATTGCGGAGGCACCCTCTGGGGAAATTGTGATTCTGATGGCACAGAAGTGTGGCAGACCTCGTCATGAGCCCCCGACATGCAAGACATTTGCTATTATTGCGATATTTATAGTGCTAGGAGGCAAAATGTTATGCTCAGGACGCAACTACGAGACGCCACCACCGCCAAACCGGAGGGCCTACACAGTTTTAACCCATCATGATCTCTTAGTTATCATTAATACTACAACATATAAAAAAAATCGAAAATCGTACGAGAGCCAGTATTACCTATAAAATAGTGCAGTTTCCTTTGTACTTACTCAAATTATATTTCAGAAAGATAAGAAGGGTAGAGTTTCTTCATTAACGACAGTATTGACACAAGAAATTGATAGATACGACAAACTATTAAAATTGATTCATAATTCAATGAAGCAATTGCAAAAGGCTATTAAAGGCTTGGTTGTCATGTCAGATGACTTGGAACAAGTTTTTACCGCTTTTATGAACAATCAGGTAAAATTGTGCTGAATTATGTATTTAAAATAATGCTATTACATAAATTTAAACTCGCTGGAAAAAAAAAAGATTATCAAAGATATTTTTTTAGGTACCTGGAATGTGGAGCAGAATCGCCTACAATTCCCTTAAGAGTTTGGGAAGTTGGAGTAGAGATTTAATCTTAAGACTGGACTTTATTAGCGTAAGATATAGTTTGATGATTATACCTTAAACAACATAACACATTTTATATAATTAAAAATGCTACTTTTAGATTTGGGTCCGTTATGGTCCACCTACGTCGTACTGGATATCTGGTTTTTATTTTCCGCAAGGTTTTCTTACCGGTACCCTCCAAACGCATGCTAGAAAATATAACTTACCAATCGATGAATTGAAATACGATTTCATTCTGCATAACTCTGTACTAGATCAAGAAGATGTATATCAAGTTCATATTACTGAAGAAAAGGAGGTATATACTTTGTTCAAACATATTTCGCTTTGACTTGATCAGTCAATACCAATAGGGCATGTCCACGTGATGTCACAAACTATTTTGACAAGAGTCTGATGGTAAAACAATAAACAAAGCGTTCAGAACACGTGGTACTTAATAGTGAGGTTATGCTGATTTATAATGGTAGATCGTGTTTGAGTTTTGTTGGTTTTGCTTCTGTGTACTTTTAAAGTTATTTTAATTGTTGAGCTCGCATATTTAATAATATATATTATTGGTTAATAGAGTTTGTTCAGCCATCCTTTGCCGTTACGTCATACATTGTCCAGCTTGCTCTCTCATTCATGAAATGGATGAGACGGAATTATGACGTCATTAACGTATTTCTTATCTAAGTTCGACATAAATTTTATCTGTTACTTTTGACAGTTCAGTTGTCATATTTTGAAAACAATTCTTAACATATGTCATTGATTATAATTTTGAGGTTAAGTATAAAATAACAGGAACCGGTGAAAAATCGATAGTACTCACCCATTTTGAAGATTATCCGTTGAAAAATGTGCGGGTTATACCTACACAATTTACAGAGAAAAATCCAATAAAAGATTTATTTTCTCCACTTGAGCCATCACTTTTTGGCCCAATATTTTATACAAAAAACAATTTAACTGTATCGCACTGTACAGGAGAGTGATCAACAACATCTATTCCCGCTATCTTTGAAAAAAATTCAGTCAGATTCTTCATAACATCATTTAAATTACCACTTTTATAAAATACATATTTGAAAGACAACCAATTTGTATGTGAATTATTTTGATTGACAGATATCTTTTTATGAAACGTAATTCGTAACCAAAACCATAAATCTAAATATGCATTCTCTAAAATTTCTCTTTCATCTTTCAATGTAAATGAGATTATAAGTTTTTAGGTCACAATAAAAAATAAAATTGTTTATAACATTCCATTTTTAAATAAATATTACGTTTGTGCCTCTTCACTTCATTTTATACTTTATATATACCTATCATATGAAACCAAAATTTATATCATATAAGAGTTATGCAACCTACAGAACATAAAACTCTGTAGCTGCAATCGATTACTTGAGAATTATGGTATTCTTGTACATTATTATCGAGATGCGAAATCAAATATTTATTAAAACTATATTTTTTATGGAATTTATTCAACCCAAACTCAAGAAAATAAATGAAATTACAGACATTTTGTATTTGGTGATATCTTTACATTGTGTATTTGAAAAAGGGGAAGGAAATATAATTATTACATTCACCCTTCCCCTTAAAAGATATCCAATGCTTTGTAATGAACATCAAGTTATTCAGGAAGGGGAAGGGAATATGAACATTGGATTCACCCTTCCCCTTAAAATATATCTAATACTGTGTAATGGCCATTAAGTTATTTAAGCAGGGGAAGGGAATATAAACATTGGATTCACCCTTCCCCTTCTTGATTTACTTGATATGCACGTACCAAAGTATTGAATGCATACATGCAGTCACCCTTCTCATTGTTGAAAAATATCCAATACTTTGTAACGCGCATATCAAGTTATTCAAGAAGGGGAATTACTAATCCACTCATTATACTCCCTTCCCCTTCTTGAATAACTCAGTGTGCATCACATTGCATTCATCACGAAAGCAGTGCTATCAACATTTTCTGTTCAAAATCATATTATATATTTACTACAAATTCGGTGTGTATTTGTGGTTATCGATGATTTTTGACGGGCGTTACACACTACTGCTTACGCTAGAGCTTCTATTTCTATGTCATTTGTCATTTGATTTAATTGTTTCCGTGCAAATTTGAAGCCTCTCAAATATATATTTATAAAAGTGGTAATTTAAACAATATTTTGAAGAAACTCACTGAAATGTTGTTATTATTATCGAGAAAACATGTTGTTCATCACTTTCCCGTTCAGTGTGATACGTTTAAACGGTTGTTTGTATAAAATATTTGGTCCAAAAGTGATGGTTCAAGTGGCGAAAAAAAATCTTTTTTTTTATTTTTCTCTGTAAATTGTGTATAACCCGCAAATTTTTCGACGGTTAATCCTCAAAATATGTGAGTACTATCGATTTTTCGCAAAATCACTAAAAATTCGCGTGTCCCTATAGTTCACCGGACCCAAATAACATTCAACTAATATAAGACATACGTAAAACAGCAGAATACGTCACCCATTATGACGTAACGGCAAAGGATGGCTGAACAAACTGTAGTTGTTTGTTGTTTGATAATTTTTCATCGTGTCTATGTCTATTGTTTTACCACCGGGGTTTTGTCAACTGTCGTGTATGATTATTTTACAACTGAAATATTTGATTAGGTTATGTCCCATACCACGAACAAATGATACCTACCCTAGATTGTATAAATTTTTCTCTATTAACTTCCAGCTCTTTTGTTTCATTTACAGTAGAAGTTCACTTTGCTCCTTTTATCATTATCATTTAAAAAATGACATTTTGATACCTACCACTGTTTTGCAGATACCCTGTGTAGTACAAAATGTTTTTAAAATGTGGCCCTTCTTCATTTGAAACATTTTTTGATAGCATCTGCCAATTAGATGAAATAAATCAAAACGTATACGATGGGCCATCCTGTATATTTCAACAGTTTTATTTATTCATTTCCAATTAATAAATAAAAGTTGTACTGTTCTGTACAATGAGGGATTCATAAACTTTTATTATTCAATTATTATCAAGACCAGAGATGTCGAGTCAACGAATTATTGTGAAATGCTCTTTACCTTTTCTACAAATTTTCGATTTATTAGTACTTCTACTCAGTGGCGGATCCTGAGAGGGGTTTGGGTATCCAGTTTACACTAGATAAAAAGGGTAATTTGTTTTGTTCGGTTGCCGAGAACATGAGTGTTCAGTGCGATGATTCAGTCATGTGAGTTTTGAACGGTGAAAAAGTTAGTTATTTTTCCCATATGTTAATAAACGACAACAACCGCATACATCTGTATGTTGAGCTGAGCCCCCCCTACATACATCCTGGATCCGCCTCTGCTTCTACTGATATTTATTTTAGGTTTATGAAGTGTATAATTTGTACGTACAACCAATAGATGGAGTTATTATACACGGCCTTTTTGTCGATGCCGGTAGATGGGATTTTAAAAATGAGTTATTGATAGATGCCAAACCAGGTAAATAATGATAATTTTACATTGCTGTAAGTCACGGTTTTTTTATACCGTATTTACTATCGTTGTTTTCAGGAGAAATTAATCCTCCTTTGCCATTAATGTGGCTGAAACCTACGAGAACGTTACCTGAAAAAGATCCCAGATACGTGTCACCTTTGTACAAAACGTCAGTTCGTGCCGGAGTCCTTTCAACGACAGGACATAGTACTAATTTTGTCATAGCCGTTTTACTACCAACTAAACAACGTCAAGAGTATTGGATACTAAAAGGCACAGCCCTACTCACACAAATTACTGATTAACTTTGACTCAATGATAAGAATAACTATGTAATGTAGTAGCTGATTTATAGTGGGTTTTAATTATTTACTTATTTGTTATTGTTTTAAAATAAATAGAAACATTAAAAATGGCTGTTTATTTTTTAGTTTATCTTCGATCATGAAACGGACTACATGTTTATAGTATTCATCATTACATACAAAAAAGTTGCGAGACTATGTCTAACTATAATAGTGAAGCCAGAATCATTTGAAACAAGTGTTTATCGTAAGCCAACACACATTAATAGGTATTTGAATTTTGAATCAAATCATGCTATAAGCGTTAAAAAAGGGGTTAGTAAAATCTTTATACGATACCTAGGGCCAGAACCATTTGTTCTAATGATAATCATTTCACAAAGGAGAAAACTCTACTAAAAAATGTTTTAAATGCCAATAATTACCCAGCAGAATTTGTGAATAAAGAAATTAAGAATATAGAGAAGGGCTCATTGTTAATACCCCACAATAATAATAATAATATTAATAATTCAGCTAACATAATTTTTAAAAACTTGACAATACAGTATGTTAAGGGTTTATCAGAAAGAATTAAGAAAATTGGTAATCAATTCAATATTCGAACTAGCTTCAAATCTAACAATACGTTGAGATCTATACTAACAAAAATGAAGAACAATCTTCAAAAAATTGCATATATCAGATATCTTGTGAATGTGACAAATTCAATTTAGGTGAAACATCTAGATCATTGAAAGTCCGAATAAGTGAACATAAAAAATATATCAAAGATAGGTAGTTCTTTAAGTCAGGTATTTGTAATTATGCTTGGGAAGAGGGGCATGAAATTCAATGGGATTCGACAAAAATAATATTGAAAGAGCCTAATAATAACATACGAAAAATCAAAGAAAGTGCTTTAATACAACTAAATGCAGATAAATGTGTGCTAGTATTTCAGCCGAATGTAGTCAAATTTGGTTACCAATGTTAGAAAGAAAAATTTCCAATAATCAATTACCTGCGTTATCAGGATAGAATCATAAGTTTTTATCCAGGTTTCCTTATGATTTATCATTGGAATAGTTGTTGATCGATACACACTTCAATACACAAAATCACCAAACTGAGTTATACATATTTTGAAAACAAAAATAATCTTACACAAAAAAGTAACAACAAACACGTTTTATTAACATCATTTCCAAAATAAGCGAAAAAAAAGCGCTATCCCAATAAAAACCGTTCCTGGAACGCGTACTTCACTGGATTACATTTCTAGTAGACTATCATATCTTTGGAATGTCATAAAATAAAATATTTTATTTCACATTTTGCCAGAGGTGTGATCTACTATGAATGGACCTTTATAAAATTTGATAACAAAGTTTTGTAGTCTTAAACTTCAAAATATTATTGATTGTTTAGTTGTCAAATTTTTTTCGTTGTGTCAGATAGGAACCAAAAATTATTTTATTACTAGTTAATCTTGAAAACGCTACCGAAACGTCGAAATAAAAAATAAAAACATTATTGTGGTTTAATTCCCAAAAAATAAGAAAAAGAATCATTTTTGGTTCAAATTAGTCAATCAAAAAGAAAGTATGATATTAATCTTAATTCAACTCAACTGTGGGTATTAAATACGAATAATGCCTAATAATACCTAACCTGGATCCATTCAAAATTGGCGTCACCGAGCGAAACTAGTGGAAACTGTTGATATACATATGAGAATGAGTAAAGTTTACCTTGAATATCTGCAGAAGTTACCGAAACGCACCGTAAGATAGCGTGAAGTGTTATACTTACTTTTTGTGGTAAGTACTTGAAAAAATAATTATATCATGCACATGTAATAGAAAATATAGCAATTTATTTATTTAAATAAAATATATAGTACGTAGATATAATATCAACAATATCTTAAATATTTAGTTATTCAATATACCGAGCCGGGACACAAAGTTTGTTGAATGTGAAGAATTTCAGGTGGTAAAAATTCCCTGTAAAATTTTCTAGTTTCTTCCGAATAATTTGTATAATGTTCCATAAATTTAATAGCTATGTTAACCTCTGGTAGAAGTTCCGTAGTTTTCGAACTGAAAGAAAAATTTAAATATTTCATAAAGAAAAGAGAAAAAAGGAGAGCCCAGTATAGGGTCATGTTATGGGAGATGAGAAATAAATATTCATCCAGAAATATGGATATGTACGGTTGGATTTTTACCTATTACTGTGTTTTGTGAGCTGCAAAATATAATTGCTTATAAGTTTTATGAATTCACGATTTACATTCGTATGGAACTGTTTTAAAATCGTATGAACACCAGCTGAGAAACTTATACCATCTATTTGATCTTGGCTTCTTTTATTCATATTTCCTACAAAGTAAAAAGCAGATAAACAGTAGAAATTCTAATATGTTATCATGTGTAGCCAGACAGTCAAACAGTCACTTTGACCTGGTTCCCGGCGCATCGAGGAGTAGAGGGCAATAAGGAAGCCGACACTCTAGCAAAAAAGGGATCAGAGACTTTATTTATCGGACCTGAACCATTTTTTGGCATTGCAGAACGCACTGCTAGATCAGCCATAGCTACCTGGGCGGAGAGGAAAACCTACACGTACTGGGGCTCTCTCACTCGAAAGCGTTCATATACTACCCTTCGAGTACAAAAAATGAGCAGATCCTGGAATGGAGTAGAACAAACCTACGCATTCTGACTAGACTGCTTACAGGACATTGCCGACTTAATTACCACCTAAAGAAGATGAGTCTGGCTCAGACCTTGGACTGTAGGTTTTGTAATTTGGAGAACGATACTGAGGAGCACATACTATGTTCATACCCAGCCTTGGATACGGTAAGGTATAATATATTAGTACCTTAGAGCCGAACGACTTCAAAAAGTATCACCAAATACAACCATGGACTTCGTCAGAAGCACAAGCTTGTGGGGTTAATATTAATCCCTAGGAGTGAGCCACAATATACCAAACGAAGGTCGCAGTGGAGGTGGCGAGAAGGCCCCACTCACACAGAACCTAATCTAACCTAATGTTACGAACTCACTGATTCAGAAGCCGGTCCTGTCGCAAACTATGAATGCGACCTTTCTAGAAAGGTTCTCGAAGCGTACCAGGCCAATGGTTTATCGCGAATGATCTCGAATTATAAAGTATACGCAGAGGTGGTATATTCAAGAATTTTCTAGAGATTCGAAGGACTATATATACGCGGGTTTTAGAGTGAGTGGGGGAGTTGTTCAGTATACAGTGAATCGGTAAACAGTTTCAGTATACAGTGAGTGAACAGAAAGTGAATATAAATAGTGTTGAAGATAAATTAGGACAATTATTATACCGAGTGTAGATAAATTAATAGACATTAAGTAGTGTGTATATAAATTAAGTTTATTATAGTGTGTAAGTGTTTTTTTAATAAATCAATAGTAATTAGTATTTCCCTTTTCCCATCCTTAATGCGACATATGTGTATATGTTTGGGCAATGAAATTTTCTAAATAGACAAAATGTGAATAAAAAAAACACTTACCTGCAATTTGGGGTAAAAACAGTTTATGTAAATGACATATAACAAATACAAATATAGTTATAGCATGATCTTGATTGTTATTTGCCGTCGTATATATTTTATTGAAGGGTTGATTCAAACCAGCATAATCGAAGTAAGTTGATAACGATTGTAATACATTTTCACTGGGTTGATACCTATCGGTATCTATATCGATGAGAAGCGCCCTAAAATCAAAATTATATAAACAGAATTTGGAGTATGTTAAAAAAATTTGGAGGATGGCGTGGAGTGTTGTTGGTTGCTTTATTATCTCATTTCAGAGTTGATACTACCTATTAGAATAAGCTAAATTATAGTTAGCACAAATAATTTCAATATTAACCTACCCTACCTCCGGAGTGGAAATTATATTGGGATTATACTTACTTGTTTATAGCCCGTAGCGATGTTTCTAAAGTTTTTGCATTAAATTTACACGAAGTGTTCAAATAAAATGCAATAAGATTCCTTAATAATTGCAGCTGTCCAACTAACAGAATATTTTCCAAAAACTCTGCCCAAATTTTAGTACAACGATTGATGTAAGTTTGATAAACTTTAAGTGGATACGGAAATTCTTCGGATTCTTTCATTTCTTTGTGTATCGAAGTTATTATGTTGATCCAAGAAACGTTTTTAACATTTTTGTTTTCTAAATAACCTAGAACAATTATTGATCCCAAGGGTAGAGTAGGAAATTTGCGTACCGATTGAGCAAAACATTTCAATAAGATGGACAGTTTTAAAGCATTACAACTATAATACTGTTGGATAGGATAGTGACATTTTGGATAATCTCACCTGTAACCTTTTGTAGTCCATTAACGATCATAAACGAGAAAAGCCTATCCAAACCCACCAAACCAGCTATTTCTATAGCTGAAGCTATAGACGCTATCGTTTGTTTATTAATAAGTTCTTTGTGAGTCTTACCATCGTACCATGTGACAGTGCTATCCAAATAAACAGAAGTCCTAAAAAAGTATGTTTTCTCACCAACAATAATAGAGGAGTTCACTTTAAGGTAAGTGTAGCCAACAAAAGTGGTTTTTGTCATTTTTTTTCATTTCTGCCATTCTGTCACTTTCCATTTTAATTTATGAATGTGACATTGTTAAATATTGTTCGAATAAAAGTTTTGACGTTACAAACTACTCCTGTCAGATCAATAATAAAAAAAATGTCATTTAGACATGATTTAGACTTAGTTCCTCGAGTTGTTGATGTTAAAACACGTACGTTTTTTAAAGTTCGATTTAAACACGCTGATGCGTGCTTTAAATAGGTAAAATGGTTCACCAATAAAAAAAAGCATTTTCTAGCCCACTGATAATAGCGGAGTTTGCGCAATAGATCTATTAAAATATAGCATTGCGCAGACTCCTTACATCCGCGACTGTCGATGACTTCTGAATTCTGGAGCTTTTATTTACATCTCAAATGAGCTTAAATTATGTCGAAATTTTTGTAATAATGGGCAGAACACAAATATCAAATATCTTATAAATAATTTTTTTTGGTTAAAAATTGATAGTTAATAACTAGTTATTAACCATTAACCGGTTAATACCCATCACTGGTTATATTGGTTTTTGTTGATATTCGTTTATGTCCCTTTATCATTAGACTTTTGTAGAAGTTCTAGTAAGTTGCATCTCTATTCTTCTGATTACTTTTTTCACTGACATCTGACATAACTAGTGACAGATAACAGAAATGAAATGGTAACTTGCCAAAACTGTCATAAAAACAACTTTTTGTTGGCCATACTGACCTTAAACTATATAAAAGAGAAAATTTACCTTGGATCTGTTAGTCTTATCACTTCTCTAGCTAGTCTACCGATAAAGTTAACACTGTTATCTATAGTGGGATAAATCGGAATGGGTACATATCTGCTTTGATAAACGCTTTGCCACGGTTGAATTTTGTAACGCAGAAATCCGTTACATTCTTGTTCTACGTTGTAGTTAATGATTCTAGTAACTTCTTCTTGCCATATTTTCAAACCATTTACATTTATATAATCCTAAAATAAACAAAGTTTTAAAAATTGTCCGTGAAGATGGTTTTGAAAGAGACTTACTTGAATATATTCGAAAGATCGTTTGTATCCATCCATCACGCGAACTAATGTTCTTAGTTTTTGTTCGAGTTCATCATGTTTCGGTTTCAAACTGAATGTTAGTTCATTGTGTAAAGCTTTAGATATATGAAGTACTAATTCCTTTCTTATACCGTCTTCAAGCAGCTGCTTTGGATCCAAACATATAACTCCAACTAAGGTGCTCTTCATCATTCTCATACCTAAGATTATATTAGAAGATCAGGTGGAAGCACAAGTTATCAATGTTTTTACATATTAAGCTATAGAACTCCGAAGTGGAGATTCTAATAATACCTATACTTATATCGTTTTGTAAAACCTTCCAAATAATTTTATTTTCAAGCACCTAACACTCAGTTTGAACAGTTTAAATCCACAAATAAAAGATATTCATGGACACTCATAATAAGTATAAAAAGATCATCTCACACTTCTTATAGATTTCAGCCAAAGACAATTTTTTGAACTTTAGTTCTTTACGTCAGGTTATGTTTGAGCGACCGGGGGTCGCGACGCAAAAGATCTGACCGTTACGTTACGTTGTGTTACGTTGCTTCGTTATGTGCCTTGATTGCGTGCGTGTGCTCTCTCCTGAGTCTCTCTCTTATCATTAACCATTATATTTTAAAGAGATTCCATCAAAAATCTCGCCTACTGCTTTCACATCCATGTTTTGATAGTTTTTGAGCTAACCCGACTGGACTAATAAGAAGTGAGAGATGTTCTTTGTAAGTTCTAGGTTAAAATCCCAATATTTACCTTGACTAAAAACAGATATTGAATTTGTGAGTTCTGCGAACTCGAATCTTTCATCCAGTTGAGTATAATCTTTGATTTTATCTTTATCAATCCTGGTAGGCAATTCTTTCAAAACTTCAGTTTGCATCTCGATGATTCTTGCTAATTTTTCAAACATCATACTTGGTATTATATGCAACACTTTTCTCACATATATTTCAAGTTCTTTACTATAATATTGTGATACCGATATGAAGTCATCACTATGGGCTTGGTTTATTCGTAGTAAAGGAATTTCTAATGCAGACGAGAGTTTTAGAAAAACTGCTCGAAGTTTGATCACCAACGTCGGTTCTTTTCTTATACCTACATATTAAATTCGACTTCAATTCATATAAACTGTAAATAATAAGTCACATTAACCCATTTCACAAATTTTATCGTACGCCCATGGTTTACAAATAAATGAATCTCTTTTAAAAAAATGAAAGCGTGACGATGACGCAAAGTCCAGGATTTTTGTTCACCTTAAAAGTGCTCAATGCGCAGTTATCACTTCAAAAAACGTACCTAGTTGCATTATGTTTGTATAATAATCAATGAGTTCCCAAGCATAGCTAATATCACCAATGATTTGTAAATTAATCAAAATATCTTCTTTTATGCTCATTGTTCTTAACATATGATCCAAGAATCTTCTGGTTTCTGCAAGAAATTGTATCACCTGCATGTTGTTATCCAGTTGGTGAAATTCTTGTACTTCTTCTAAAGCTTGTATCAACTGTACAATTTTTCGAGAGGAACTACTTTCCTATTATAGGAATGAAAACAAAATAAATCAATAGATACAGTGTGGAAACCACTTATGGAATAAAATTCTTTATGTCATTATTTTAGAAAATAATAAAAAATGCCGAGACACGTCAACTTTTGAATTGAGTTGTGCGTTATGTAAACATAAATTTAAATGTACACTGAACAACTAGGTGGAGAACATTTTGAGCATTTATTTTAATGTATCAAAATCAAATACATCAGGTATTTCATGTATGTGTTTAATAACTGTAAAAATGAAAATTTCACCTTGTATAATTCATAATTGACCATACATTATTTAGATTGTTGGAATCGGTTCATTAAGAGGATTTCAAAAATTTCATTAAAAAAACAACACCGACTATGGCATACTTGCGTGAATCACCCTGTACATTTACATTTATGTTTACATAACGCACAACTCAATTCAAAAGTTGACGTGTCTCAGCATTTTTTTATAATTTTCTAAAATAATGACATAAAGAATTTTATTTCATAAATGGTTTCCACACTGTATATGGGTGTGTGGTACTTTACTACCATATAAAATAATATGTGTAAATGGATGAGAGATATGCAGTAATCTCACCTGAGATAAAGAATTAACTTGCTTTGAAATTTCAACAAACCACAACTGCAAATTTTCATTCTTTTGTATCCTAGTCAAGGGTTTTGCTCCACTGAACACTTCTGATAACTCCAGCAAATGTGTATTGGTTTCAGTCTTAAGCTCATTCCACTGCTCCTCTTTATTGGACATCAACTGTTTATAAAGCTCTCTAACAACTAACTCCAATTGTGCTGTGTTCAATAACAATTTGAATAACAATGCAGGGTCACATTTTGATTCTGTTAGTACTAGTTCTCTTAACTGTTTCGACCTTTTAACTTTATCAATTTGACCTGGTTTCAAAACTGTATGAAGCATTAACCATCGTACTGTAACATTACATTCTCTTAATGTTGTTATTATATTGTTTATGTCTTTTAGTAGATTTTCATTGGTAATATTGCCTTCTTTTAATAAGAGATTAGTTGTTTTCAAAAGATTTGGAATGTTTGTACCATGGAATGTAGCATAGCTTAAAATAAATTAACATTATTAATTATTGGCTTTGTAATATATGCTTTTATTTCTAATATCTTTCAGTAGAATAATTATTGAGCATACTAGGTAATATCAAAATTCAATACTTGCCCTCTCACATTTACTGTTTCCAAAGTATTATTTAAAGCTGACTTAGCAGCTTTAAATGCATCCCATGTTTCTATTAAATTAACAATCAACCCCATATATAAAGAAATAGTCCAATTATCTGGAAAATATTTATCAACTATTTCCCTCATGATTGCAGTTTGGAAATGCAAAATATCGGTGGAAAAAAATAAACATATATAGAGCATGGAGGCTTGATTAGCCAGTGCAGTGCTTCTATGTTTTGGAAGAGGATACACAGACACTTGACCATAGATGTCATCTGATCTTAATCTGCCTATCACATAGTCTATATATGTGGAATTTATTTTAATTCGCCTAAAAACAAATAAAATAATCATAAAAATTGAACAAATGTTTGTAATTTTTCCATTCCAGCTAAACAGATTGTTAAACCTGCTACAAACATAAAGCAAGCATAAACTGTTTCTTACTTAAAATAGTCTTCTGGGTATGTGGATGGTTTTTTTGTAGAAGTATATCCAGTATCACGTAATAACTTGCACACTTCATCTATACAACTTTTTGAATCTTGTCTTTGAGGAGCATATCTATAATAAGACACTAGCAAACGCTCTCGAACTGTCCCATCTATAAATGCATCAACTATTAACAGCATTAATCCATAGAGATATAAAGCTTCACACTAAAAATATTTATAAATGTTCATGTACATATCATTAGAAGTATTGGAGGAGTTTCTCACATTACTAGCAGCAGATTTTTTCTCAAGAACTTTTCAATGACTGGTTGACAGATTTCGGATCTGTATATTTAATAATTTTCACAAAGATCTAAATATCACAATATTGATATCAGATATAAATTGGACTTTTACATTCTTTATTTTAAAAATAATTTAACATCTGAGACCCCACAAACACTGTGCCTTCGTCTATTTAATTATATGCCTAGAGAATTAGAAGCTTGTTCTAGCTTGATTCTAAAGGCAAGAGAAAAACATAAAAATTACCATCACTTGTTTCCCTTCAATGTCAGTAAAAACATTTTCTAATGTTTGATGAATGTATATTCCTTCATTAAGTTCTTCAACATAATGGTTCAAGTCTGTAATGTAGGCATGAATACTTTCAAATACCAAGTAAAATCTTTTAATAATCTCTATATGATTATCACGAAATTCTTCATCAAAATCTCTAAGTGCCTGAAATTATGGAATTTATAAAATAGATGTAATATTTTGAAAGGTAAAAACAAACTTCATTATCTTCTATCTTTTGTTCGTGAGTTTCAGATATTTTAAAATAACTGAAATCAAGTATTATATCACAGTACTTTTGAATATCTTGCTTTGAATCCAACCTAGAAATTTATATTAAATATATATCATTTTGAAGCACATTTGTAGTCTTTTTTTATTATACCTGTAAACTTTCGGAATGTAATCTTTAAGTCTAAGTAATTCAGCTACAATTGCATTGCCTCTAGAAACTAAATTTAAAATAAATTGACCGCAGGAATTATTTTCTGCTAGAAAATCCGACATTATAAGAAACTCAATAATTCAATCACGAATTAGCATTTAGCAATTTGTTCATTTGTTGCTAATAAAAAATATAAACAAACGTGAAGTTATCCATAAAAACTGTCACTATACGTCATGTCATCCGTCACAATCGTACTGACAGATGACTCCAAATCCAAGAGCTACAGCACAGAACCACAGTATACCAACAGAACAATGAATGTGTATTTGCCTCTGACCACGTTACCTATGCTTACCACAAAATTTGAAGGAGATAATGATGTTGCCTATCTATATTTATGAAAAAATAAGAACATAACAAGAGAAACGAAGATCGTCTGGAACGATAACCTATAACAGCGAAGCAAGAAAAAACGAAATAGCATTTGAATCACAGCACATTTGAATTTGAAACAACTAGGAAACAGTATTGGAAATGAGAAGTTGAAATATGAGTTCACGTTTACCCTTGGTCATCATATTGGGTGCTACTGGCTCTGGTAAGACGAAGTTGTCTTTGGAACTAGCTAAAATGTTTAGTGGAGAAATAATTGGAGCAGATTCCATGCAGGTAACCGTATTTCTGTAATTTTACATTGCTAATCATAACAGCTATGTTTGTAGGTTTATAAAGGATTAGACATTATTACTGCCAAAGCAACCAAAGAAGAACAATCTGTTGCCCAACATCATTTAATAGATATCCTAAATCCCCACGAAATGTTTACAGTTGTAGAATACAAAAAACGAGCTTTAGGAATAATTGAAAGATTATTAAATAATCAAAAACTTCCCATCATAGTAGGAGGCACTAATTATTATATAGAATCACTTTTATGGAAAATTTTAATTGACAACTGTGAATATAGTAAGACACCAGGACTGTTGCCAAATAATGATCATGAATTGCCTAGTGAGGAATTACACACAAGATTAAAGTTACTTGATCCTGTTATGGCAAAAAGACTGCACCCTAATAATAAGAGAAAAATCTTAAGGTAGTCTTTTTTGTTTATAATCTTTTGTTAAATTCAAGTATCAGTAAATTTCCAGATCCCTAGAAATATTGTACAAAAAAAGAAAAAAACATAGTGAGCTTTTAGAAGAGCAGCAAACTACTGAAGATGGTTCAAAGTCAGGTGGTGGACTAAGATTTTCAAATTCCTTAGTATTGTGGCTTCAATGTGATCAAGTTAGAAAATATCTCTTGTAGAAAAATAGTTTACTGAATATTTACTTCATTTCAGGAAATTTTAGATGAAAGATTGGATGATAGAGTAGATAATATGTTGAAACAGGGACTTTTGATGGAACTTTTAGAATTTCATAAAGTATACAATGAAGAAAGATTATTAACAAATGAGTAGGTATTTTAAATGACTGCATTATGTAGCTTACAATTCACCCCAATAAGCAGTTTTTACAAAGGTGTGATTTTTAGAGAACCTGATTACACAAAGGGCATATTTCAATCAATTGGTTTCAAAGAATTTCATTCTTTCCTCATTTTAAATGAGCAAGAAAAAAATACTGATGAGGGTCAGAAAAAATTGAAAGAAGGCATAGAAAAACTTAAGTTAGTTACAAGACGCTATGCTAGAAAGCAAAAAAGGTGGATTGTTAATAGGTTCCTTGGTAGACAAGATCGACAGGTGAGCTGTGTTAATAAAGTCGTATTTGTTTGCACTCAGCTATTTTTGGGACTGTTCATACTATAATAATAAACAATGCTTTACTAAAATATTATATCATGCAACAGATCAACATAATATCAAAAAATTTGCTGGAAAAATATTTTAGGTACCACCTATATACGGATTGGATACTTCAGATATTTGTCAATGGGAGAATAAAGTTAGCAATAAAGCCGAGGAAATAGTTAGATCTTTTATAAACAATAACCATTGTTTTCATGAACCTTTACCAAAACAAATAGTCGACTCCAATCCGAACAGCGAGGATATTACGTTTACATGTGAAGTTTGTGAAAGGGTTTTTGTTGGACAGTTTCAGTGGTCTGTTCATTTAAAGTCTCATAAGCATAAAAAGAGGTTGGAAAGTAAACGCAAAAAAGAACGAAGTTTATAATTTAACTTGTCTATAAAACAATATAGTGTTGAAATAGTGTCTGTTTATTCTTATTTCTTATACCTAGTTATCTGGCTCGTCCCCAGACATCTTGTGGACTGAGTATCCTGCTCAAGAAACAGTGTAAGCACAAGAACCATTCACTTCTATCCAAAAATGGGTGGATGGGACTTGGTTACTTTTTTTTTTTTTCCTTTATATAAAAAAAATATCCACGAATGTACTATGAGTGTTATTACTGAGAGTAAAATGTTGACAATCACGAATCAGAGAGATGATCGTTATTTACAATTGCATATTTTGAAACTTAGATATTAATTATATTTTCGTTAGTGACTCGCTGTTGGTATAAGATACGGAAGTAAATATTTGTTAATATTTGAAAAATAATTTCGTTAATTGAGTAATCAGATATAATTATTATTTGTAATAATTAGATTAATTAGAGCCATTGAAGCTTAAATTTCAATTAAGAATATATTGAAAAATATTTTCAATATAACGTAAATAAAAAGTAGAATAGGATGGCAATAAACTTTATAGCTCATAATCGTGAACACTCACGCTGTTAGTGATTTTTACAAAATTTCCAAAAATAAATTAATAATGTTTAACGTAATTTTGCTAACAAACGATAAATTAATGCACTGATAACTTTTCAAACAATTTAGAAGATTGTTTTTACATTTTTTTACCAAGTTTCCTATCGAAAATGCAATACAACCAAACATATACTAAAAGCATGAGTCAGTTAAATGACTATATCAAAAAAATTGATAGGACGGTTAACGGTCAATATAATAACCGCTTTATGTAATCAAGGATGATAATATTTCATAATATTCGCCCTTAATATTACCATTTTTTCGTCGACAGTACAGGGTGTCCCAATTAAAAGTAGTTAACAGCTTATAACTTTTAAATGTCTATTCATACAAACATACATGCACTTTAGGCGTATGCTTAGTTGCCTATACCAAAATGTATTCTAGTATAAAATACAAAAATATGCAGGGTATAACAATTGTACATAAACTTTTCGGCGTAACTTTAATCACAATAAACAGTGTGTTTGTCGGGAGAGATACAAAATAGTTATAAATCTGGAAGGCATTAATTATGAAGAAATTACTATACAAGGAAAAATGATACAGAATCTAGCCTGCCAATCAGTGTTTGAAGACAATGTATCGCACAACAAATTTTTCAAAAGGAAATAGATATTGTGCGAACTTAAAGCTGTCGGCTCTTTGTTCGACTGTAATTCGATACGATACCGTCATAGTCCGCAATATAACTTGCCAAAAATAATAATTATTAAAACTCTTGTTAATCAGTCACTATACTTGGATTATAGATGAGATGAGATACAATAAAACCATGAAAATTTTCGAATTCACCGAGCAGAGCCGCACACGTACCTGATGAAATAGAAAAAGTACTAAGTATTTATAATAAGAATTACCCAAAAGTCTTGAGTTTTCAGGTAAGAATTTATTATTTGCCAACAAAATAAATACGACCCTGTCACGGCTAATCCTTTTATGGCTTTATTGCATGTCATTATCCCATCTCAGTCAGGTCAGTTTCTTTTAGATCGCTTAAAAGATCTATACCATTGCATCGAATTATTAATTCACCAACCAAAGACGTGACAGAAAGTAGAATAAATAAAAAAATCTATCGCAATGATTTTAAGCATCACCTCTGGGCTAGATGTATATTAATTGCAGCGCGCTCAAATATAATTAGATTCATTATTAAAACGTCCACAAATCTGAACCGTTGTATTAAGCAATTATAAAAGTTTATACCTGAAAACATTCGAAGGATCTTAATTTTCTAGCTAAACTTTTAATATTCGCTATTTAGAATAACAAGATTAGGTATTCTTGCCACGCAAATGCTTTCCTTATTTTGGACCAATATGCTTATTTATAGTTTATGTATTAGTAAATGTTTTTACCTTATTTTATACCTAATCCTTATCGCATTTAAAGCTCAAAAAGTTTATTTCAGTCACGCAGATCCTATTTGAACAATCGTTTGATTAACTACTGTTTGCTGCTACTTTAAAGTCTAATAATGATAAGGAAACTGGGAATAATATGAGTATTTTTCATATTATATTTTATAGGAGAATAAATAATTTATCTACGCTATATATTTGTGTTATTTCCTGTTTAACAATATATGTGAGTATATTTATGAATATAAGTTAAAAAAAATATTATTCAGTGATACATCTCATAGTTTTTCTTCCTTTTTGATATTGTTTTTCCAACCCCATTACTTTCCAGAAGAATAATATTTAAAAAACTAACTTTTGTTAATCGTGAACAACTAATTTAAAACATCCTGCAGTACATATTTTTGTATTATCAAACCAGCAATCGATCAATATTGTAACATAAAAGATACATCATCAGATAATACAACTATTTCAACCATTTCCTGTTTCATCAGCATTCAGGAATCACCCTATGCGAATACAGTGCTCAACTAAAATGGCGGGAATTCTATCTGTAGGCAGTCGCGTCAATTGTCGCGGAGTAAAAAATAGTTCCGGATTCATTTAAACATTTTGTTGAAAGTACATAACGTCACTTCACAACGCCCAGACAAAAATATTCTAGAGATGACAGTTTAACAATATTTGTATGTTTTAAAAGAAAAAAATATGTATTTTAGTGATTGGTATTTAAAAGTTTTTTGTATGGTATTAACAAGCTGCCGCAGTACAACGCCCGCACTCTCCTTTAATCATTTTAGCGGTGTTGTCGAAGTGAAGAAGTTGATAGGAATCTAAGGAAATTTTATATATACCAAAAAAAATTAAATACATATTGAAGGAGAGGAGAATGAAGCGTTTTAAATATAGTTTATTATTCATACGCATTGTATAACATATAACCGATGTTTTTGTGATTGCACTTGATTACACAATAATGCAATCGAGTAGTTTAGAAAATTATTGTTAGCTTATATTGCGAAATAGTGAAAAAATATTGATTTACCTATTTAAAAAATTGTGAAACTTGCGGCAATCCTAACTTATTTTTTCAAAAACAGTAGGGAATGCCAAAATATTTGTAATTTGTATAAAACTTAGTAGGTATATGGTAGATATTAGAACTTGTTCCAAAATGTACAGAAGAGAATGAAATTATTTTTGGACTGATTTTACTTAAACATCAAATTATTTTTAGTATATGAATAGTTTCAAAACTAGCAGCTGATTTGTTGTTTGTCAACCGGTAAATCGAATATTATACCTGGCAAACAATCACAGCTCACAGCAATAAAATTGCAGGGACAATCCCATCATTATATAGATTTAACTTGATAATGTATTTAAACTATACAACGAAATCCTCATAAAACTTTAAGCTGAAACTGTCTATTTATGGAATTTTAATCGGAAATTCCCTAATACAATCAAAGCAGGTACTTATAGTAACAAAGATATAGTATTTACTGTGGTTTATAAATTAATAGTAGTTACGGTACACCTTTGAAGATATTCTTTATTCCTTTAGCAGTTAGGTATTTCTTGTATTTACGACATGGTAATGGGAAAATGATGATGTATTATGATTATAAATATCTAGGAAAAAGAATCTCACCCTGAAAATAATCTGATCACCAGGAGAATCCTGAAAAGAACAAAACTAGTAATTTCCCAATAAGAGGAGACTGCGTTGAGGATTCAATATTGAGAGAGGCCGAAATCTCAGTCCTAACAGATGGCTCTGTCACGAAACCTGGCATAAGATGCGAGAACCTACTCCGAAAGATATTAAATATTCGGAAGCAATATCTTTGTAATTTGTATAGATAGATTATTACAATAGTGCAAGATCATGGGACAGTCGCCCTGATGAATCTCATGACATTAAACAATCTTTGTTTGCACAACACGATGTTCTTAATCATTATTTTGTTCGTATTTGGTGCTTTCTTCAATCAGTCACAGTTCCTATTATTGTACAGAAAGTACGAGGAGTAATAAACCCTAATT
>CAJUYG010000099.1:112689-181588 GCA_910591675.1 Galerucella calmariensis | reverse complement strand
ACTTAAATGAATGATTTATTACTCCTCGTACTTTCTGTACAGACAAATCTAAAACGTAAAGTTATCACAGCCAGAGAAAACGACAATATACATTGAATGAATGAATCGAAATCGAACATAATATAATATATACAATCGCTTTCATTCGACGAAAATTCGGCAACAAAATTGAATTTCATTAATTTACAGTAAGATTCGTACGAGATTTTGTGCTATTTGGTATTCACTAGGTAGGTATATTGTTATGATATGATGTCTCGAGATATCTATTGATGACACCGTGGAATGAAACATTATAGTAATGCTATTCGGCGACATAAATATTGATACCAACAAAATAAAAGATACCGATCTCGATGCATAATTGCTTGATACTGGTTTTATTATGTCTATACTTTTTTTCGTAGTTGGTAAAAAGCTAGGTACATCCTCAATCAATCTGCTAGCGAAGTGGCACTTCAGCACGCGTGAAGCAAAACGGATACCCTTCCTCAATCTTGTCAATTCAGTCTGCCTGAATATTATCGCACATGCGCATTTTCATTGTTATTTTAAGGTAACTCAACCTGTGATTATTCTTGTAAATGAAAGTGGTTACTACTTATCAAAGACAACATATTAATAGAATTATGATATTAGAAGATAATGTATGTTTGCTTACAAAGATAATAGAATAAAATAGGGTACCAAAATTATTTTTGCCATGATTGAATGCGCATGACACAATTCGGCATGCACCGAAAAAGCTTATAGCTTTTTCCATTGGCATGCCCTTAGTTGGCACCAAGTTCGAGCGTACTCTACACCAGTGTACCGATATTTTGCACTGAGTGCAGGGCCAATGGAACACAGAAAAGTTGTCAGTTGTCATTCGTCAAATCAAGTTGGTTGTTTTTTGGTGGTTTTTGTTGTTTTGATTAAAAGCAGGTGCAGTTTTATGTATCCTTATCTAGTTGTTTTATTATTTAACATTAAAAATAATGAGAAATTTTTTATTAAAAGTACATTGAGATTATTCATTTCCTAAAACAACTTAATACTTCCAATCACTGGTTCAGTATTTTTAAAATACTCTACTTTTTACAATAATATCCAGTGAAAAATAAATAAAGTACTGTTTTTCTTTCGAATTCGCAGCGTTCATCATTCGCCGCCATTTTGCACTCTTGCACTATACTCGAAACTACCTCCTGAGCAAGTGCCGAAAAAATTGCACTCAGTGCACATTCGCTTGCACTAGTTTTCCAATAGAATATAAAATACTGGTGCAGTGCAGCCAATGGAACACAAATTTTGCACTCAGTTCAGATTCAGTGCACCCTAGTTTTGTCAATGGAAAACGCTATTACAGCTTGCAAGCTTGCACTTCCAAATCGGCGCGCATGTTAGAACGAAATTGAATTGAGGATACATACCTATGTTATCTATGGGATACATACGTTTAAACGTCATTGTTCCAGCATGGTCCCAGCACGCGTGCCGAAGTGCCACTTCGCCACTAAATTGATTGGGGATGGGCCTTAATTTGTAGGAAATTTCTCTATTAGTAACTTCCAGGAAAAAATGTTTGCAAAATGGGAAAATAGAAAAAAAATTGGTACAGGAGTTTGAGAACATTTTATTTGTATTATTGTATTTGATTATTGAATACTAAAATGATTTTGATATAAGTATTGATTTGTTAACAACGTGTAATGCATGATTCTAGCCCTCAATATTAATAATTAACTTGTTCTTGAAGAAAATGTACCTGAATAATTGTATGAGAGACAACTCGAACATGGCCTTTTTCGAAAACAGGTACCTATAGCTCTTTTCACGATCTAAGAAACTGACTTGACTTGATTTGTCTCTGATATGAACAGACCCTTACAGTGCAGAGCCGCACTATAGGTACCTGATGAAAAAGTACTGAGTACCTATTTATAATAAGAATGACCCAAAAGTCTTACAGAGTTTTCAGGTAATAATTTATTATTCGTCAACAAAATAAATACAGCCCTGTCATCTCAGGGCCCGTATTCTTAAGGGACTAGTGATAATCTCACCAATGAGATAGGTGTATTGCATGGTTGCCTAAAGCATGAGAGTTTCAAATTTGTCGTATTTTTAAAAGCAATAGTGAGATCTGCAATATCTTCGGACGAAATCCAATACCTACCTACGCATATTTCTAAGCTTCTCACCGCTTTTCGCGAGATTCTCTAACGGTCCGAACCATGAGAGATTGAATCTCTCTCGTTTCAGGCAACCCGTAATGCATCAATCTCATAAGTGAGAAGCTCACTAGTCCCTTAAGAATACGGGCCCAGGTCAGGTCAGTTTTTTAGATCGTGAAAGGAACTATAACAACGTTCGGGGACAACTCGAATCTGATCTAAAAAGGATTTTAATATTCTATATAAGCAGAAATATATCTCGACCAGAAATATAGAGTATTCTATTTTAATATGTACATATATCAAATATTTTTGTGTATTATTTCATTTATTTATTCCTAAACTTGTGCCGCTTTGTCAGTAAAATGTTTGTACCTGTCATGGGCGTAGCCAGCGAAGGGCGGGGAAGGGATACCACCCTCCCTGGAAACGACAATAAATTAGTTAATTTTTAAATTTTTATGCATCGAAAATTTTTGAAGGAAAATCAGGACTGCATAGTGAAGAAAGTTTTGGATAAATTTAGTTTCAACCCAAGAAAAGTGTTATTAGATTAATTTAAGTATAAGTAATTAAAATCTAAATGTTTTGTTTTCATTTGCCTTTTCTTTTTTCCTAAAATTTTACATTTTGGACGACCATGGACCATGGTTGGCCCCAGTACCTGTTATAAATCCTGGCTATACGCCCTTGGTACCCGTCTACGGCTACGCCCTTGTCCTACTAGCATATTAAAATACTTCAACTTTATAAAGTGATTATTCTTTTTGTGGTTTCAGATATAAGATGTTTTTTTTTAATATATAACGTGTGAATCAAAATGCATGACACTGAAATATAATATTCAATATTCCTTTTCTGATAGGAAAATTTATCGTGTGTACCATTTTTCAATATATCACCGAGTTATTTATCATATAAATGGGTAACGATGACCTTTTATGTTACGTAATCTCCTCCGTAATATGATAAAAAATTTTAATTTTACGGACAAAAATTAATTAAATCTTCAACATTTATTAATTACAAATTGCGCACAGAAGTAAAGTGGCGGAGTAAGTGTTAAATTACAATTTCAAAATAAATAAAACCGATTTATATTGATGTAGAAATGTATAAAATGAAAGTATAATAAATAAACACACCAAGAACTAATTAAGAAATAAGAAATTAGCAGAACTAGTTTTAAGTATTTGAATTAAAAGCTCCACTTTACCAGGTAGTAAAATTGAATAAAAAAACTTAATTTGACAATGGGGTCCATTATAATTATGTATTATTACGTACTTCTTATTTTGAGCTATAATAATGTACACAAAATCATTCATGAATGACCATTGAATGATTTTCTATTAATAAATGATTATGGTATAGGCAACCAAACATACAATAATATTTTCCAAAAAGGCGTTAAGCTAATTTCTACTTCTAGTTTTTGACTTACTTACTAACTTTATTATATACAAAACTATAATAATTATCAGTGTTAAAATATCCAAATCCAAAATGTCTGTCAGATATTAATGTCTATATAGAAACAATTTATTGTTAGAAATAAATGAATAATACCCTTGAAGAATATTAGCTTTTCTAAAAGACCTTCCTGGAAAATTAACTGTAAGCAAATGTGTTGATTCATTCAAATTTTGGGTCGGTTCTTTTCTAACCTTTTGTAGGCGCTTGGGTTATTACCTACAGCATATTTTACAAGAATCATTTACCTTTTAGCTTCATTCATATTGAGATTCGATTGAAGAAAGGTGGCAATAAAACTCAAGTGTTTGACTTTTTAAATGTAGTTATTTTAGTGCAGTGGCGTGTCTTAACTCTGAACTAATTGTTTAATGGAGAAACATTTTCTGCAAGTAGGTACATACATAAATATTTTAAGTGTCGAAATAAACTGATATTCCACCTATTTGTGTTTGTTTATGGTAAATATTTATATATGGTAAAATGTAATGAATACCTTCAATTTTACTATCTATATTTACTCAATTTTTATTATATAGGTATTTAACTAAAATTTATCAAATTTAAAGAAATCAAAAAACAAATTTCAAAGAAACTAATTTTATTGATTCCATTTCCAGATATTATTCGTTGATAAAAATATTGTAAATAACTGAAATTATTTAATGTTTGTTTACAATGTTTCCACATCAGGTTCAATAAAAAATTAATTCCTGAAATTATTAAGGTAAATAAATAAAAACTGCATAAAGATAAACATAAGAAAATTAACACATATTTTATATCAAATAAACGAAAGAGATCAATTTGAAATCTTTGAATACTGAATAAGCATGAAATATTGAAATAAACATATTTTTCAATAAAAAAAAGAATTATTTGTTAAACATCAAGTATACATTTTTCTTATCTTATCTTCCTCGGTTTCTTGGATGACTCTGTAGGTTTGAATGTTAGCGTCGTTTGATTTGGCAACGCTGTCGCCGTATTTGTGGAATTTGCCGGCAAACCTCGACCGGCGTAAGTTTCTTCTTCAATTACAATCTGCATTTTGGGTTTAGTCGCAACTTGACTATTAAAGCTGTAAGACGTTGACGATCTATAGCCGGCAATCCTACTCTTTTCCTAAGAAATGTATACAAAGTTTTCAGTAGAATCTAAGGAAAGTGGTTTTGTTAAAAACAATTTTGTCGTATCTTCTGATATTTTTTCTGTGCTGCTAAACATACCGTGTGTTAGAAAAAAACTTTTTTCGAGTTGAACCTGAGAAAGAGTGCTTTTTTTATTGACATACCTCTAAGCTATAAGGTAAATCTATAACATTAACAATTTAATAAATCAGTACAATAATATGTTTATTATGTAGTGCTAGTGTGTTTTCTATTTGTTAATATGTTGGGCGGTTTCTTGCCGGTTAAGTCTTGAACGACGTGGCTTATTGCAATTGTAATTGCTTTACTATTATTGCCGTCAGAAATTCCTATGCTACATTCTTCACATTTTTATTTTATTGATAGTTTGTAGATATATAGGTTTTTGTTAATTGTGAAAGTAAAGTATATAGCTGTAATTTGTATACCATTTTAAACGATTGCGGTCGTTTATTGTTGCTTGCTAATTAGTAATAAATAACAAAATTATTCAATATTCCAAATCGGATATGTTGTTAACTTTAATCACTTCTGTCTTTCAACTTGTACGTCTTATAAACCAAATATTTTTTATTAGTTTACTTGATGTTTTCCATTTTCTCTGTATTCCTAGACCTATAATATTGCACAACTAACTGAAACAGATAGCTCACAAATATTTTTCACACAAATCTTGTTCAATATTATTGAATTTCTCGTGAATGAATAGGTAACAATTATTATTGTAGGGACTACACATTAGCATAACCATTTTTCTTATTTAAATTGAAACTATTTTTTTTTTACATAAAATCCTAGGTACCTAGTTATACTAAATTCTATTAATCAATTTCATTTTTACTTAGGGTGTTAGGTATCAAAGTTCAATTTATAGCTTCTACCTTGTATTATAAATAAATTGACACGGATAAAAAGAACTAAAAAAATCTTCTTTTTCATCTTCATGACTGGATGCCTTAATTACTCATTTCTAAAGTAAGCAAATTAATGTGTCATATTCACATTGTTTTATAGACTTAACCAACCTGATTACATTTGTTCCAAAAATACTGTTGTTGATGTAAATCTACTGAGTCCATTAATATGTCTTTATGATGCATCCGTAAATCTTATACTTAGTACCTTCCTAGTTAGAAGCTCTTCGATGGTACCTGAAGTCATTTGATTGATTAAAAATATATAAAGAGGTGATTTTCTAATACTTCCCCAAGCTTATTTTTCCAAAAATTTCATGGTTTTTAAATTCTATTAAAATAAGTGTAAATTTTGTTTGACATTTATCATTAGGTACTTCCGGTCGTTAGTAAACAGGTACTTGAACAGGTGTGCGGTAGACAGATGGGAAAATGTTTAAACCTCTGGTGTTTTTTGTTTTTGTATAAGCTGGACGTAAAAAGCACATTTAATGAAAGAGAAACAGTGGACATTGAATATCTATAGGACAGGGCTTTAAGGCACATTTGTTTTCTAAGTGGTACTTTTAAGACTCTCAGCTTCTTCGAACATTTCCTGTTTTAAAAATATTGCCTGGGTTAATAAACGTCAATTTTCATAACAAACTAGATATATACGAATAAAGTAACTCATGATTATAAATATTTCACTAAACTGATACAGGTAACAATTTTATTCTTCCATAGTGATATGAATATTTGGAAGTACTTGAATTTATTGTTTCATAGATAAAGATTATTGGGAACTAATTAAAAAAAAAATTGATGGCTATAAATCAGTAGAGTGGATCATTAATTTCGCCCAAGAAATTGGGATCCTGGTTGAGGATAGAGGATCATTATTGTTTCCCTTCCACCTAGTACTTAATAATAATGAACAAAATCCAGATAAATACGTTTAAATTTGATGACCATTAATAGCATTATTTTCATTTAAGTTTTCAAACCATTTCCAGTGCAGTCGATATGCATATTGTATATTAACTCAGAGGAAATACCAATTTCTCTAATTCCAAGAAGTACCATTGGCGTAATCCTAGTACCACCAAGAAATATTTGCATTGAGAATATACTGTTATTAATAGTACTAGGTATTACAAATGTGTTGAATATTCAGAGAACGTACTGACTCAGTAGATTTTTTATACGACGGGTACTCGTTGGTACCTCTCCATCAAGAGATTGTCTCTGGATTTCTTAGTATGGCAAAGTTAGTATCTCATATTGAGAGAAAGCTAGACTGTGATAATTATATCTGGGCAATTAATATTGTTCTTACTTAGTGGTACCTCTAAGGCACCGCTAGCTCAACAAAAAAAAGTATTAATTTTATTTTAACAGTTTCTGAGATATCAAAACAAATCAGTTTATTCTTGAAAGTTGTGGATTTAGCAAGTTTTGCTTGTTCTTTTTTTTTTATTACATAAATGAAATATTGAACACTGTTATCAAAAATAATATCAAGCTTATTATAGTGGATTCAAATAGGTCAAAGTGGATTATAAAATTTGGCACCACAACTGATAACAAAACTTAACTATCTCGAAGTTGTTATCTCGGCGCCATAGATAAAATCATAAAAACAGAATGCATCAATGTTATCACGAATTAAGGCGACTAGGGTGTGATTTGTTCAAAATTAGGCCGGTTATATATTTTAATTTAGTCATATTCTGTACACACTCTTTTATAGTGTATTTTTATCATATTGATAACTGAAGAGCTCATTATAGAATAAGAAATGTGTCTGAAACACTTCAGGGTATTTCAAATAGTTATAAAAAGTCAAATAATTGGTTTCCAACAAATGTAAACATTCCTTTTATTCGGAAAATTTTCTCTAATTACCACCATTTCCACAAAATTTGTATTTTAAATTTTCAGAAAATCCTCCGGCTTCCATAATAAGTATAAAGATTCTCGAGAACATCTCTAAATTATTGCCATTTCATTATCACTTGAAACCTTAAGTAGGCTTATCAATTTTCTAATAAATGATCATTATTAAAATATCTAAAATATTGTTTCCTTTTCAATTACATAACGGTTATCTTCTCGTCACAAGATTTAAATATATATATATATCAGTCAAGTGATTAAGGTTTTTTTATTATCATTCGATAAACTCACTTTTTAAAATAAGTAATATTATATAATAGATTTATAAAAATTAGAAAATTAAGTACAAATGAAATAATTTAGGAATGAAACAATAAGAATTATATTATTGCATTTCTTAAGGAAAGAAGAATTTCAGCGATCGCAGTGGATGGGTTCAGAACTATTTCATAGTGCTTTTTTTAATGGAAGTTTGTTTTTTGAATGACTAATGCCCGATTTCACTAACCATTTCCTAAAGACAGGTAGGTAATACCTAAAACGAATTTAGGAATTCCTAAATGCAATTTACATTTAATCACGCGCCCATTACTTTTTGATCAATCCTGAAAGTATTGTAGGAACAGCTTTGCGAGTGAGGCCCCTTTTTGTCCCAATAACAATATATTGTGGTTCAAAATATATGTTGCAAACTTTGTAGGATTTATAAATCTGTTCAGCGCTTAATTCCTTTAGTTTTGAATTGAGAATAAAGGCAACCCATTCTTTCAACAACAAAGGGTCATGTTTGGGAAACCTATGTCGTTTTGATGTAATGTCTGTACACCCAGGAACGCAACACTTCACACCAAACATTATAAATATTATGAATTATCACACTTGATTAGACTTACAGTACCTAAGTTAAACACGAATGGCAAAAGGAAACAATCTATAAAAGACAATGGTGACAACAACTATATTATAGATAATATAGAGACGGAACTATATGACAGCTTTGATGAATTTTAAAATATTTTCTTCTTTTCGTGCTAAAGGCCCTTAGCTGCCAGACCTGTTTCGACAACTCAATTGCAACTAGCGCTTCAGGTGGATGGGTTTGAAACCTCATTTTTGTATTCAAGGTCATCCTATAAACTTTCACTTGCCGCGGGGCTCGAGTGGCTATTTCCAAATGGCAGCAAGTTTGAACAATATCTGTCAAATTATTTTCCAATTTATGGAACTCGTGAGTTATATTTGACTAGATTATTTTTACTGGTTTTTCTTGTTTTTTTTTAGTTTTCTATTTCTTATTTTCTGATATTCACATATTTACGTCAATATTGTTATATTACTACTAAATTTGACAACGTTGGTGACGATTCGGGTAAATAAGCTCTCGTGTACTGACTTCCCTTCCCCTTTTTGGAAAACATAATATGAAATAAAAATCATTTGATATTCATGTTTTTGGCAAGAGAGCGCACATTTTTTTCTCATTTTTGTGTTCTGCGAACTCGAATTAACTTAAAAAAAAATATTTCATCAAAATCCGCGTTGTACCACTAAACTAGACTTTTACCATGATAATTAAAACGTCGAAAAAAGCAATCAACAGCCTCCCATTGAAGATATTGATTCCTAGGAGCATCCAAGGGAAGATTTCTCCAAGAAGAACCTGGTGAAAATACTGTTAAGGCTGATAAGGGCTATTGGTCTCTTCACATAAATGGCACAACCAAGAGCACAAAAATGCCTAATGGTTGCGGTGTCGGGACTCTTTGCCTCTAACTGATGGGGACGCCAAGCATCTAACTGATAGGGACTCCAAGCCTCTAACTGATGGTGATCCAATTAATTAATCGCCAAAAACTTGGGGAGTATACAAGAAAATATTCCTAAAGGACTGTATGTTGTAGTAAATAAAAAATTAACGAAAAATGAAAAAATATACTGAAGGGTGTTTGTGGAATTTTTTTTAAAACTTTGTATAGTCCCATTGTTCCGCGTCCATCTCCTCTACGAGTACAATCCATATCTGACCCAAGTCGTCAGCCTGCTGCCTCGATATAGCAGCTGCCGAAAAAGAAATTAGCATTAAAAGAAGACAGACGGCAGCTGCTTTTCTCAATTATTATATCATCTATCTTCAAGAAGCAGCGTCAGGTATGGAAGATTTTAAAAAGAAGGGTGTAATTTTTTAATTTAATTTTTACTTGTATGCTTTGATTATTAGTGTTTTAAAGAACTACAAGGATGATAATTAAATAAGTGAATTGCTTGAAGATGCAATAGTAGTTTGTACAACTAGTGCGCAAATCTAGCGAGTGGGAAAAGTGATTTACGTACAAGTTGTACACAATGTTTTATCTACAACCACATTTATGAATTATTGTCAAAAAAAGTTGACGGGTCATAGGTAGTTTTGTTTGACATTTCGGTGCGGAAAAGTGCCATAGTTTTCGCATTACTTTTCCAACGGTTATCAAAAGAATTAAGAAAAGGCCTGCTTTGCGTATAAAAATTTGTGTAGAAAAACGTGTTTTGCATAGGAAAATATTTTATCTACAGTCTACATGAACGATTTGATAGATACTTAATAGCATTCGCTATGCTAGGATTATAAAAAAATATGTCCATATGTGCTGTTTGAATCTGAATCCTGTAATCAATTAAGAACATTGAGATCTAAAATATAAAATAATTACGCGAGTTTCTAGGAATGACAACCAACGGAATTCTTTTTTTTTTCATATCATGTCGTTAATAGAAAAAAAGTTCAGCTTAAAATATTTTCACAACCGTCAAAGTGTTCCGGACTAATTACTTTTGGAACACCACACCGATTTTTTTAAAATTCAGTTCATCGACCAACGCACATTGAACTATTCCAAGACAAAAAAAGAATACATTTGACGTTTTTTTATTTCATTATCATCAGGCACATGTACCCGCATATGGGGCACTATTTTAAAAATAGTAAAGTGATATTTTTCCAGACGATTTGACCATTAGCGGGCTTTACAATTCAGTAAAATAACTTGAAGTTATAACTGAAATATTTTTGATAATAATTCTCAAAAATATACATTTACCCAACTCCTAAATTAATATTATACTCAAGGTTATTTCTACATTCCTACTGAAGCACGTGTCGACTAAAATACAATTCTTCGGAGAAGTGAATAAGAAATAAAACTGCAGCTTCCTAGAGTTGGGAACGACATTTGATAACATACGAGATTTCCGATTATGTTAGAGAAATAGATTGAGAAAGGCAGACGAAATTAAGGAAGATACACTATCTCTTGTTTTCCAATCCTCACGATAAAGATGCCATAAGATTAATAAAGACAAACTTTGTATCAATAATGAAATGCGGTATAAACGTGGTCAATGTTACCCTCAACAGATAAGAAATGGAATGGAGGAGATAACTAAGTCCTCACGTATTAAGTTCGTTTATCAAAGCGACAGCCAATCTTTCTTTAAGCTTACTATTAGTGTTTGTAATACGCAAAAAATAAATCGAAACTACATTAATATAATTTTCTGGTATTTCCTATCGTTTTTCTATTCAACATGTAGATTTAAAGATAATCACAATAATAAAAACTTAATCTGAATTTACTTATACAATAATAACTTATCGTGGATTATTGATTAACGATAAATTATGCTGTATACACAATTAATAGATTATTTATACTTGCAAGGTTAGTAGATATATTAATTGTAAAAGTCCATAAGGAAGGAATGCAATGATGAAGTTTCATTTTTTTAGGATTAATCTATCACTTTATTAAACAGGGTTATTGGAAATATAGTAAGGGAGGCGAATAGGGAATTTTTCGGGAATATTCGAGCGTGGCAGTTAAAGATATGAGATATACCTTAAATCTAACAGATCAGATTAGTAAAATAAATCGATAGAAACACTCGAGCGCGTCAGATTAAGATATTGGGGGTTGATCTTAGTGTTTAAAGACTAAATTTAACTAATCTGACGCCACCGAGTTATAGGGTCGCGAACTTGTAAAAAAAAACGTTTGAAGAATATAATCTAAAACTTACTAAAAATACAAAATCTGCCGGTTTCCTCATGACCGGAAGTGTGGAGGATCCATTTCGTCTTCCGAAAAACGCATATAAGTCGCGAACGATACATTTTACAAAAAAAAAAGTTCAAATAAAAAAAAGGTAATTTTATTCTTCACAAAAAAGGTCTCTTTACATTTTTGTCCAAAGTTAAAACTTTTGGACTTGAAGCATCATTAAAACTTAAATTCCCGTTTTTTGAGTATATCTCGAAAACGGAGGTTGATGAAAAAATTGATATGGAACAACGATGATTAAATTATGTAACTTCCATTATATCTCAAATGGTCTATAGCTTCTCGACAATTTTCGTGGGCTCGGAAAAAGTTACGCGTATCTGTATACAAAAGTATTATTTACATGTACAGTTTCATTTATGTATTTATATTATTCAATAGCCTGTTGATCCTCGAATTGTTTTTTGGACGTACCGTAAGCAAAACGAAGTGAAGAATTGACGCAAAAAAGAGGAATGTAATAAACATAAACATGTAATACAGACTAAGCGCTTCACAGAAATATGCCGTCCAGAAACAGATTAAGAGAACCCACCAACATTTTTATCAGTTTAGAAAATATGCTTTGAGGATACCGAGATAAACCTCCCCTATGAAAATCTGACGCGCTCGAGAATTTCAAAGGAACTCTTTTTTTGTATTTCCAAAAAAAAATTTCGGGTTTTTGACTACTTTATATGCCTACCCCCACCACTCAAACCGGCAGATTAGTATACCGTTGTTATCAGAGGCACATGGGGCATACGTGGTATGAATATCTGACGAATATCAAAGTTATTCTCTTGTATTCTGAGTCGATACTCGATCCATACTTTGTGTACTTTCCTGACATTAATGAATACAATGAGACTTTTATTTGCGAGTTTGTCCCCTAACTGCATCAGTTTCTTCCTTGGTCTTGGATCCGTCTGTATACCAACCAGATCCTCGGTCCAGGTAGAGGAAGCACATCAATGAAACCTCCATGTAGAAATAAATTTAAAAAAAAAATATCAATTCTGGAAACTAGTTTCTGTAATACTAATTGACAAATGAATTGTCTAAAAATTTAGATTTAAAAAAAATATATATAATTTCTAATTGTGTTTTTATGTTTGTTTCAGCAGCTGCCTATACAGGGCTGTCTTTAGCCAGGGCCATTTGTGATATTAGAATAAGTGTTATTAGAGACGATAGATTTGTATTAAATTATGCTTGTTAAAAACGACGCTCTTGAATCGAAGATGAGTTTTCTAGAATGTCTTTTCCCCCGTGATATGTGGGAGAGATTCGAGATCAAATATGCAAAAAAACCAGGATCGGATAAAGTATCGCCAGATACCAAGTCTCAAGATACCAAATTACAAGATTTAAAACTATTAGAAGATATCTATCCAAAAGAAAATATGGTAAATGTCGATCAAATGTATTGGAAAAAGATAATTCACGACTGTATGTGGGCTGGTCATTGTGGCAGCAAAGAACATCCAGCTGATGAACTCCGATCGTGTTCGGGACTTTTCGTCCCAACACCTCCAGTCCCTATAATGAAATCCCCTGTGGCTCCCATTAAAATGGAAAATCTCCATCAGCCCTTATCTAATGGACAGCAGAGTTTGCTCAAATCTCATTTCAGAGCCTCCGCGATTATGCAGACTCCCCCAATGTCAGACGACGAAGAAATGAAAACAAATCCTACTAACGTGCTTAAATTACTTAACGAAGCTATTGAAGAATGTGATTTAGAAGAAGATAGTGATCTATGCGATTACTTTGAAGATACAGATATTAAGGATGAAGTGGATATTAAAGATTTCGAGGATGATGATGAAGAAGAAGAAGAAGAACAAAAACCTGATATCTTTACCATTATAGATCCTGTTAAAACCTTTCATGCTGCCGAGAGCGACCACAGCTACCACAAAGGAAAATGCAGTTCTATGGCGTTTGCACCGTTCGGCATTAACACCCCGTCTGATTCTGGTGAGTTGAATTTTTGTTCATATTTAACATTGACGTGGTATAAAGTTTGTTCAAAATCAAAGGGAAAAGTTGGCAAGTATCAGGAATATGTGTTTTAGTTACTGAAATTGAAAATTTAGCAGCTATTGTATAAAAATCAGTTTTCCTACGATCACAAAGGAAAGTGACACATATCGCACTGTATAGTTCTATCGAAAGTGCCCTTTATTCATACGCGTACGGAAAAAAAACTTATCCGCACGTGTACGGATAAAAAAGCTGTCAAATTGAATGTTGATATGCTAGTCTATTTACCCCGCAAATATGTCAAATGCGTATTTCCTAAGTTGATTTGTCCATATACTATTTATTTAATTTAAAATTTTAAAAAAAATCCACCGAGCCCGGGTTCGGCAGTTTATTTATTCTTAAAAATAAAGTGTGTTTACATCGACATTTCTTGGACTTTCATGTTATTAAAACAAAAAATATTCGTTTAATTTCATTTAATTTAATTTTTGTCACTATTGATAATTATTGTCAATTTTGAAATAAATGATGTTGACTTTAATTGTAACGTTTTGTGTATTAATATGCCAGATGTTGATTACACATTATTTGGTGAAATTATCACGTGATCGTTGGAAAAATACTGTACATTACTCGTGCGAAAGTGATTTTTCACACTCGTGTGAAAAATGTCACTTTCCGCACACGTTATGTAATATACTATATTCCTATAAAAAGTGTTTTTATCCTGTATATCGCCATACCAATTTAATTCAAAAAAATTACATGCCTCAGCGTCAAATATATCCCGGTTTAGTCACGCCACTGCACTTTTATCATATTTAATAATTTTTTCACTTCTTACCTCCAAAAAAATGAATCAATTTTATGTATCGGCTTTTTTTATATTGTATGTCATTGAATGTTTTTTTTTTTTTCAACTTTTTGGAACATTTTTTTTAAGACTGTCTGGTTATTCAGAAAATCCTTGTTATGTAATTTTGAAACACGAAATTTTGTTACATCTGCAAAGGTAACGGAGTTGAACCTCGAATTTCTGGCATATATCCAAACAGCAGCAATAATAAATTTGGTTTCTTCTACACTGGTGCAATGAAATTGTTGAATTTTCACGTGAACAGAGATTCCCAAAATACCATCGTCTACATTTGTTATTAAATCAGTTCGTATTTTTATCATATTTCATTAGAAAATTGAAAATAAATAACGATTTAATACATTTTTATTATTTAAAAAGTTCTTATTCCCAGAGACTTTATACTCTATTAGGGGTACAAATCTATGTGACACAGAGAGCCACCTGATACTTTTATTATTTAAGATCCGGAAGGAGTATAATGTCGGTATAAAATATGTTAATGTCCTTCCTTACACATGTGTGTTACAAAGGGGGCCAAGTGCCAAGGGCGAATCGAAAATTCAAATCAGCTTGAATCTTTAATAGTATTGTCGCTTTAACAATAAATTTAATATGTATGGCGAATTTAACAAATTAAATTTGCATTGTAATTTTTATTTTATTTAAACATATTATATCTACAGTTTAATTGCCGAATTAAAAATGTTAGTAAATTTATTCAATATTGACTATAGGTATTAAATTGGGTTCTATCATCCATCAAAATAATATCACACTGACTTTAGATAGACTATAACCGTAATTGTAGTACATTTTGTAGATTTTTGTTATTTGTTTTTTTTTACTTTCAACTTGGAAGTTTCCCTAAAGCCTTTTTTTAAATATTCCTGGTGTTTAAGATCGTTCTTATTAGAATGCATAACAGAAATCGGTATTTCCAATCTACCCTAAAAACACCATCAAAAGTGTTTACTACCAGTAATTCCTTGGAACCCATAAATCGGAATGTTTTCTCAGAAATCTTCATTTACACATCCAGCATCTCAACGTGCAGAGCACAAACTCTAAGCATTTTCCGAACAACAATCAAATCCTACTTTCCTACGAGTTTACTCATCCATATTATTAGTCATTGCATAAATTTCTAGCAGGCACCGCCGCCTTATTTCATGGAAGGCCAACGCGTCTGGCCATAAAAAAACAATTCTCGTGAACACCGAATCGTTTCAGATTTTACGAGAGTCAACGTAACAGGCGCCGGCACTCAAACAATCAACGGCTATCCCGCCAAATGCGCGCGCAACATTCCATTATTTATGTAGGTATAATGCACTTAAACCGACCGAATGCAACGTTGCCATAATCGAAATATTTTGCCCGTTATCTATCCCTATAAGATTTCTACATGTCACTTGTCATTTTTAATATTTTATATAGATTAGAACCGTCTTTCCCAAAATTGGCGATAACCCTCCCCTCTGTGGGCGCGAAGGTATAGAAGGGGGGACAAGGGGCAAAAAAATGGGGGGCTCTGATATGATTTAAGGGGGGCGATTGGTGGTTTGTAACTTCAGCTTCTTTCTCTTTTGTCATGTTGGCCTTAATAGAATTATATAGAATACCTATATCAAGTAACTTGACATCTTTTTGTTTTTATTGTTGTTAGTAGATATTACAGATCAAAAATGTAAAAGTACAAATAGGTACCCATTTAACTTTAAATTATATTATATATTTTTTTCATTACGAGTCACATTACTTCAATGTCTTCCAAACTAAGATTTTTCGACTGATTTGGCAACACTATTCAGGAAGTACGCTCGAACTTATTTATACACACATATTTCATTGCATGCAACGTACTACCTACTACGATAATGCATTTTATTGTACTACATAGATTTACTATGATCGCGCTTTCGACAATCCCACAGTATGAAGCTATGATTATGGGGTGCCGCGTTAAAAATGGGCGCGAACGAATACATTCCGATTGCGGTATTGCCAAATCGCGTAGGATTTCATTAATGAAATTTAGGATGATAGGCGAGAATGATCTATGTGTAGTGTGGGTGTAGGACGGAGTCTATTTCGGTCATTTATTTCCGAATAATAATTGCAAATCGATAAGATTATTTACTTTTCCGGTATTTTATCTTTATTAGCCTTGGCAGAATTAATATTTTTGTTTACTTCTGTCCTTTAAAACTAGGTAGCGCATTTTTCTTAAATTCTTAAAAATTATCTTTGCGTCATTTTTAATATATAAAAATAAAATCGGAACGTTGAAGGGACATTGAAACGAAATATTTACTATACAATGAGAAAAAAAATTAATATAAAAGAAACTACTTTACCTGAAAATAATAATTTATTTAAAAATTCGCGTGAAAGAGGGTTTTAGAGAAATACTTGACGGCTGAAATTATTTAATCAACTTAAGTGGACCCCTTAACTGACCAAATTAAAATTTCACGATACTAATAAGCTATGCAACCGATTCTAAGAACTAGTGGATAAAAAACCGACCCATTGGTATTTTTGTAACGTGCATTCGTATATTAAACAACGGCGATTTACAGAGCTGGACTTCACAACGTCAAGTCGATTTTTTTCAAAACGCATCACCAGAAATATTTATTGAATTTCCTGAACTAGCAGAACCTCAAATGAAACGAGTTGCATCCTTATTTTCTCGACTCTTTCTTGTAAATATCGGATAACATTGCTGCCGATTGAAATTTGCTCGTACTTTTTTAACAAGATCTTGGCTTAATGTTTTGCTATATTAGTTCTGCATCTTGGCTGCTTTTTACTCAGAATCTGGATTATTGTTTAAAAATAATTCGCGATTTTCATGTTGAAGTCCGACACTGTTCAAATATCTTTTTGGTGTTTTGCCGAATCCCAAACTGGTTTTCGATTAAACGAACTGGATGGTTGAATTCTTCAGCTAAATTGGCTATTTACCCATGTGTTCTCGGTACTTTTCGGAACCCAATTAATGCAATCGAGTACACTGAGCGTGTGAAGTTCTTTTTTTTTTCATTATATCGAAAAAACATGAGGTTAACAATGATTATTTTACAGGACATAACATATAACAAATATTAAATATATGCCCCCGTATTTTTTAAAATTTTCTCAGAGCTGGATTCATATGCTAAAAATACTATCAAAAGTACGGAAAGTAAGCGCGCGCTTTGAACGTGATGTCATTATTTCCGTAGGTTTTGTGAGGTTTGCATCTTTGGTTTTTGAATTCTGACATCTTCTCTAACCTCGGAATCGATGTTGATAGTCTCTTTGTTATTGCTGTTGTTTGGATTATTTGTTTTTGTTTCGCTTTCGTGTTTCCAAAATGTTCAAAAAGTGCTTTGTACCAACCTGCACAAATGAACATTGCCCAAGCATAATATAGCAAGCGCCAAACGTGACGGCGAGCCCGCCCCCATGCGCACAAACTCATTTTCAATGTTACCTCTCACTTCAACTATTGCAAGACATATAAATGCTCTGTACAGAGGCTATCATTAGTTGTCCTCCAATTCTGTTGGCTTTTGTCATTAAAACTAATAGCTACGGCACTGACTGGCAAATGGCTTATCGTAATTCAATAGTAATTTAGTTGGGAGAGTCTATACCTGCTTGATTGGCGCTTGCAGTATTTGTTTACACATCCACAAATACAAAATTGTCATCTAAGGTCCTTCTCCGTTGGATGTTTTGGCCTAAGCCAGCCCCACTGACTAATATTGCCAACATAATTCCAGATCTTATGATGTGACTCTCCCCGTAAAACAAATGTTCAAATTACCCTAATATTTGCTTAATTTTCTTGACAAAAGTGAATTGAACTAAACATATAACTTTAAATAATGTTGTTCTTCTAGTTTATTTTTGTATGTTGAATATTCAATAATTTTGCTCTACTTTTGGAAATTACGCGCAGATGCATAATTTTTTGAGTTGTTTAGGTGTTCAAGGACTTTAAAATACTTTTAACAAAACAATGAACTAAGATTTTAAATTCATTTGTAGAATTTGATTTTAAAAGTTTATTTCCCATACAAAAACAAGCCAAATATTTTTCCGAACAATTTATTGTTCCAGTTCGTATCGGGTAATGTATGTGTATAGTGCGCTAACTCGAATTAGGGATGGACACATCAACTTTATCATTTGGGTATTTTTTTCTTACATTTACATTTAGTGTCCTAGTTATCATATTGTAATCAATTCTAAATATGACACACTTAGGGCTTCTAATACATTTTTTAATTTACAAAATTTACATACAATACATACATTTTCGAAAATTGAAACGGGTCAAATTACAGTTAGGTAAAAGAAATTTATTAAATTTTAGTATGTATGTATGTATGTGTGTGTTTTGGGGTGACATTCACTGAGACCTAAAAGATCTATTGTGCCCCCTTACTTCTACTCAGTTTCTGAGGAGAGTCTGAGGAGAGGAGAGTGGTTTTTTTAATGATTATCTTTCTACTTAGTCTGTATCTTGTTCTTTCTGCAACACTTTCCACCACCATATGTAAAGGGATGAGGTTGAGAATCACTTCCATGGCTGCCGTTGGGCATGTTCTCATCGCTCCTGTAATGCATATACAGGCTAGTCTTTGAATTTTGGAGAGGTTTTCTCTCGTCGTCAATAGGCTAGTTCTACTACTCCACGCAATGGCTTCATAAGTGATGATTGGTCTCACTATGGCAGTGTACATCCAGCTTAGGATTTTTGGGTTACAGCACCAGTTTCTTCCTGCCAGATTTCTGCACACCATAATCTCCTTTTCGTGTTTGTTCCACAGGAGTTTACTGTCTAGAGTTGAACCTAGATATTTGACTTCTTGTCTCCATTCAATCTCGTTCCCATCAAGTTTTATTGTTTTGAGGTTGAGTTTTCTTTTCTTGGTGAAGGCTATCAGGATGGTTTTAGTGGGGTTGATGCTAAGTCCCACTTGCCTACACCAGCTATTTGTATAGTTCAGACCCTGGCTGATATGACAATATCGTCGGCATATCCTTGGCAGGATATTCCGAGATCCGTCAAACCACACAGGAGTTCGTCAACCGTCAGACTCCACATTAATGGGGATGCTACTCCTCCCTGTGGGCATCCTCTGGTAGTGCAGATGGAGACAATGTCTTTGCTCGTCCTCGTCTCTGCTATTCTAGTGGTGAGCAGTTCCGACATCCATTTGGATGTTGTGCTGTCTACACCTCTTCTGTTTAATGCTTTTTTGACAGCCTCATGTGGAGTATTGTCAAAAGCTCCTTCTATTCTATGTCCAAAAATGCACATACTACAGTTTCTTGGTTGTCTAGAGCACCTCGGATATCCTCCGTCAGTTGTACCAGTGCAGTCTCCGTAGATCTGCCTGCCCGGTAAGCATGCTGACATGGGTGGAGAGGTAGTCTCTCTAGAATTTCTGTTCTAATTTTAGTAACTCTATCGAGTGAATTTTTATTGCTTTTTAGGAAATCTTGATTTTTTAAATCTCAATCAATACCAAAAAAATTGAGCCAAAAATGGTTACAATTGTAATAATAGATGCAGTCACAATTATTTTAGTTTCAACAAAAGGGAAGTATATAAAAACCCGTTGGATATCGGGTTTCTGTGCGAAAATTCCTCATAATAACATCTGGTCAACCATAATCACTTTTTTTTCAAGTGTTGCTTCATATAAAACAAGTCGGAAGCTGGTACCTCATTAACGTGACGCAGAATCGCAATAGCACACATTAAACTGTAATTGCGAGAGAGATGACAATTTTTCATCTGGTAAATAAAAACTGTTGAACTATTTAAAATTGTATGAACAAATTCTAAAGAGATTTTGGACCATTTCTATTGATGTATGAAAGTATACTTTTTATGTAAAGTTTCTGTGATAGTAATTTTTTCGAGGGGTTGGTCACTAGTGATTATGGTGTACGAAAATTATACCCCAGATTACCTATTACTCTATATTACCCAAGAGATTACCCTAGATTATTGAAAATTTTCCATGATTTTATGAGATTTCTCCAATTGTGATTATTCAAAATTACCTTATACGAGAATTATTTCTTGAGATCACTCTCTAATATCAATAGAACACTATGATAGTTACTTTGAGAAAAATACATTTAATAAAACACAACTTTATGCTTAAATACTTTTTCTCTTGTGATTCGAATGGAGCTGTAAGCATTTATTATGTTTCTCAGTGTATATCAGAGTTAGCTGTCACCTTCAAGGTTATTTATTTTCGCCCCTCCAATACCTATCAAGAGAATTTCGCCGCCCTTCACTTTTTGTCAGTTGGTTATTCTTTGGTAAAGGGTTTTAAAGGAATGAGGTTAGTAGGAAGTGTAGCGATATGAAAAAGGGCACCTCATACCTCAGAGGTGATATTTGTATCTTTTCTTCTTTATATCTCCAAAGTATGAACATTTTCATAGTCAACTTGAATAAAAGCGAATAAATAGCATATTGGCAACACTGTTTCTTTTAATTTTAGCCTTATGAAGTTGTTGACTTGTCAAGTCAATGATGCATTCTTACTGAATATTAGCGTCTTCCACAGGAAGTGACTCTTACATATGTCTTGTTAATAAATGAAATACACAGTAAAAAAAAATAAATGCAAATATTTTTATTCGACGTCTGTTCTTGGAATGAAGCGGGAATGAGTTATGTAATAGAGTTTATCTAAGCATGTGAATTGTTGAAATTATTTCAGTAAATATTAATACTATCTATAAATATGTGATCTCTATCGATATTAGGTCAAATATTTACTTTGTATAGTATTATGTATTTTTTTTAAATTTCAGTTAACAAGGTAATAAATGTACAGCATTTCCTGGAATGTTTCTGATAAACGTGAACAATATTTTTATTGTTAATTCATTTTCAAACGTCTTCATGATCATCTACATAAAATATATTTAAGTAATTGAAGAAGTAACTACAAAGGGAAGAAACTGGAATGATTTTACACCCTATACAAAAATAGTATATTATTAAACGAGCAATTATGGCCATAAATTGCGAGTAGAATACTATACTTTGTCCACGACACTTAATTTATTTATTAATAAAGTCAGTAGCGATTTGGCATATTACTAACCTCAAAATGTTGTGGCAGCTACTTCAAATAATTTGACATATATAGAGATGGGCGATACTGTAGAAAGTATCAATACAACGTACCGTTATAAATATATTGTTTTAAAATACTTAATATTAGAAAATATCGTTATGAAAAGTATCAATACTAAAAATTACAATATTTTATAGATACGATATATGTCAGAAACAAATTTCCTGAACAAAATACACAGATTTAATAGTTTATTTCATATTGTACCCCTATCTCTAGTCGTGAATTATGAACCATAATTCACGACAGTTGATATATGGGTACCATATACCTTTAGTTAGGAGGTAAAATATTGACTTATTATTAGGTGGTCGTGGACAAAATGAATAATATAATAATTTGAACTACCTACCCGACGTATCAATTGAAAACATTTTTTCATGTCGAATAAATCTAGTGTACGCAAATTGGCAGTAAAAACGTTGTTTCCTGTAATAATTTTCAATTTTTCGTGACGATAGCTCTATATTAAATCTAGTTTAATGTGTTGTATGTATCACCGTTCTAAACAAGAGTTGGTGGAATGTTTAAAGTATCCCGTAGTTGAATGTAAATATTAAAGACTACGACCTCCGTAACTATTTTCAAAACTTTTATTTCCCATTTTATTAATATCTTTAAATAAATATTATCGTTATAGTACATATTTCTACTCAAATAAATTAGGCTTGGAAATTTTATTGACGGAAAAAAAGTTTCCATTGTCATTATTTGGTGAATCATGAATTTAATACAGTTTGCAATTTTGCCGAAAGGTACTTGACTTCAATATATAAAAACGCTAGTTTAAGGGCAATTATCACAATTAAATATTTGTATTGAAAATACTTTTAAATGTGATAATTTCTATAACTTGGAGGATTCAAGATTTACGTAGGTATTATACCGAGTAGAAGAAGAAGAAAAGGATTTTCATTTTATTTTACTTATACAGGGTGGCCGGCAAAACATCAGTCTTTAAATTTTTAAATTCGGCCTGATACTTTTTCATAAATTATATTTTAAAATTGGATTTTTTTCAAACTACTCATGGGTCGTTGAGCATGGCAATTGTTTAAATATTAATTCCCCAGCTTTGAATTGTTTTTAAAATTTTTTTCATATTCAGCATTATTCAGAATTGTACTCCTCGCATTCTACATTCGATTTGTATTAATAGATATTATAAACATTATTCTCATATATTAACAATATTGTTTTTATAGCGGCATTTCTATTTTTCAGTATTAGTGTCAAAAAGCATTTGTATTATTTAAAATACTTCAATAAAAAGAATACCTTCATTGTTTTGCGTGTAAACTTATTATCCAACAAAACCGATTGTTTAGTTGCAAAAATTCTATAAATAACTTCAAAAATGTTTATCATGCTGTGTTTATTTTATATAATAAATTTTCATTCAATGGACCGTTAGTTTGTAATAAATAAAATATATCTACTTAAACGTCAATGGCCGCTTTATATATTTTATGGAACAAATCTCAAAAGTTGGATATTGATAACAAAAATAGTTCTGTTTAGAAATCTTAGTTATCACTTTTTTCTAAGGGTAAATGCTATATTTGTAGGTTTTTATTAATGTACTCAAAATAGTATATTAAAGTATAATTGGATATTAAGGTCTTTAAAACACGCGCGAAACACGAAGTGCGAAAGTACGAAGTACGAAAGTACGAAGCGAAGCACGAAACACTCCGGCGGAGCCGGAGTGCTCGAAATAGAGCAAGTGTTTTAAAGACCAGTTATCCACGAATACTTTACGCTATTTTTTTTATTGGTGCACTTTGAAATTATAAATACTGGTCTATATCTACTACTACAACAACAAGAAATGGAAATCAAAGATGGAAATAAGAACTAAATTGTCAAATGGTTGAATTCGTGATGTATATGATGTATACCTTGGGTTGTCATGGAAATGAGAAAAACATAAACTAATTTCCATTTTGATGGAAGTTCAACCTTATTGAGTTCTGAGGATGTCAATAGTATTAATTTAACTGTCATTTCCTAAGATTTGAAAAATCGAAATATTAATATTTCAAACAATACCAACGGCTGAATATTTATTTTTGCGGCTCCCTAATTCAAAGGTAACGCCGATGGCATACGTGAATGCATATTTGTAGCAAGTTAGTATTACACTGGAAAAAAATATACAAGAACATTCACAAAAATAAGAATAGAATAGAATATTTGATGAAAAATATCAGACCATATCAATAATTAAATTCCATACCTAATATGAAGAAGAAATGTCATAAAAAATTTGATAGCCTTTAAATTCCCCAAACAAAACCAGAATAATTTATAATAAATTGTAATAATGTATTAGTGATTGCGAAAAACTTTTAATAGTTTATCGTTTAATTCGTTATTACTGATATTTATATGCTTTTTGTACTTGACATTATCTGCGTGGAATAAATATATACGCATAATAGAAATATTTCCTGACATAAGTTATAACTATTAAATTTACATATATTTTCAATAACGTCGTCTATAAGAATGGTCCACGAGTGTCCTTGAATGTCTAGGAACTCGCAGAATGCGAAAGTTACACGGAATAATAATGTAAAACAAGACACATAAAATGATCGTAACATTATCAATGGCCACGTGTGGGAAACTGGGTTATAGGGCAAATACATACATTAATAAAATCGAGATGTGTTGAATTAAAAGATTATTTCGTTTTCAACTGTAATTTTTTATGTTGATTTTTTTTCACTTATAATTGCACAAGTGGTTTGTATTTTATCGGGTATATTTGGGTTGTTTAATGAGAAACTGTTTCCCAGCAATTTGACGAGAATAACTGTCAACTAATAAAAATACGACACCGAAGGTGTTTAGAATTTGAACAACACAAATTTACCCAATATCAATACAAACCTCGAGTGTAATTCGGCAGGACAATTTAATGAATGAGAAATTTGGAAACATATCAATGCAAACTTTATTTATGAAACATTAAAAATTTTTATTTTAATGTACAATTTATTAAAAACGCAGTTATTGAAATTCATACTAGGAACAGTGATATTGATGAACAAATGAATACGTGGAAAAACCACTAGTCTATTTGTCAACAGTAAAAACACAAGAGCTTTTTTTTTATCGGATAAATTTCTCCTTGCAACGAAACAGTTTTGCCAATCACTAATTTTACGAGAAAAACTGACATGATAAAATCGCGACACCGAAGGTGGAGCGATTTTATCTAATATCAGTTTTTCGAGCAAATTTAGTGATTGGAAAAACTTTGAGTTAAAGAGAAATTTATCTGATAAAAGAAAAGATCGAGTGTTTTTTGGCAAGATAAATTAACGACAGAATATATGAATGAACAACAAAAATAATTATCTTTATTAACTTGCGACTCATTGTCATTGTGTAAAAGTGACGTCCCCTTACTAGATATTGAGGAAGAGGAGTTTTTATCGCGATAAAAAAGGATAACATTGGAGTTAATTTATCGCTATAAAAGTTGAAGCTAACTTTTGCCGCTGTCAAAGTGACAATTGCACTGTGGCATATGCGATTTTTTATACATGAATTATATTGTCAAAAAATATGAAGTTGAAATTTGACTATTTAAAAGTTTATGAAATACAAATGGTTAGTCTAGTCCTTTATTATGTTCAAATAAATTGATAGATGAAATAGAAATAAAAATTAATGGCTATTGTTGGATAGAGTCTGCAAATTACTGTTTAAAGACAACAAAAATAAGGTTTCAATCTATAGTCAAATGAACTGTTTTTTTATTGCGTTTAATCATCACTTCCAAATAAAATCCGTAAGTTGAATAAGACAGACTTATGCAATTTCGACGGGAGAAATAAGGATGTGATGTGTATTTAGTTTTCAGCGATTCTAAAAAGTTTTTATTTAAATGTCAGTTATGTCACTTTGACAACTCAAACTGACAATATGAATAATAAGAAACAATTTTCCGGTATTTTGCATCCTCAAGCAAACAAAATGGTACTTAGTCTGATAGATTAATTCGAGAATGAATGAAAAAGTGGAAATTCGTCAACCAGTGTGCAGGAAACATCAACCATCATTCTTTTCTCCGGGTATATTTGGAATCTCACATTTTGGCAACCTTTGTGTCTTATGATTTGATACATATGGTTAGTGACTTTTGACTTTACCCACTCTCTTCAATATCTATATAAATGACTTATGAGTCTTCTGAACGAGAAGTTATAGGATTATTTTTTAATGATACAAGTTAAGCAAAAAGTAGCGAAATATTTACCGATAATCCAAAATTGGCAAAAAAACTGACACAATACTAATAAATCATTTTACATTGCTTTTTCTTGCAATAAAATCACTGCTCCTTCGTTCAATGCACTAACTATATGTACTGAAAACCAGGAATACTCAATAAAAAATTACTAAACAAATATTATAAAAATTAAAGTAATTAGAAAATTTAAAAAAATTACACGGAAAAAAATTAATTAGAAAATAAAAAAAAAATAAAAATTTAGTACAACTAAGTATTAAAGTTTATTCATGACTCATAAAAATCGGCTTTAAAAAGTTTGAGTAGGTATCTTCGAAAATTTACCAAAAAAATTTTACAATAAAAATTGGCAGAATATAATTTCCAACACGTGTAACAATCTCGATAAGATTAAAATGTGTAGTGCTATTTAAATTCGATAAAGGCGATAAAATTTGTGAATATAGGAAATATTTACATGCCACGAGAAAAAAACAAATCACGATAAAAAAAATGGTTTGTACTTAAATACCATTTTCGCAAATTGATAAATTTCTTTCCAAAATTTAAGTGTTAATCAAACAATTTATCGAGATATTTTTATTCAAAAACTCCACTCAAAAATTGGGACACAATAAAATATTATTAAAAAAGGAGTAGAGCTATAAAATTGTATTTCTGAGTAATCTGTATTATGTGTACACGTATTTTCGATAAGAGCGAAAACCTTCATGAAATAAAAGTAGTAGTTTGGTGATAAAATGATAAAAAACTTGGGTGTTAATAAAAAACCGCAAATGTGATAATATGAATATACTACGCAGAAATTCAAAGATAAAATTTTAGTCTTGATACTTTTATCCTTGATAATAATTCTTTTAGAACCTTCCAGGAACGGTCGACTTCTCTGGCATTGCAAAAGCTTAAGGGGAAGCTCGAATGGCTCTTCGTGCGACCAAAAGAGTTTGAGATCGATTTGATGTTTTCAGTATTATATTTAGAGTGGGACAAAACATTTTTTTGATCTTGTTGAATTCGTTCGATTTTTATAGTATTTCGCTATAAGCATAGATTCTCCCAGTGCCTATTTTCACATTTTAAAAATTTTTTGCTCATCAATACATTCCTACATTTCTTAATATTAAACTGTGAATTTTTGTCAAATAGTTTGTTGTTAGATGTGGGGATGTCACTGTTATCACATATTTAATGTTTGCTTTACTGAGATTGATGTATTTGTGGGATATCAATCATTTCTCCAGTCCAGATCCTCTGAACGGATGATATCTACCTTACACTGATGATGTGCAAATACTATTGTAATATTGCAAACTAAAATGGTTTTGGTTCTATCTGGCAGATATACCAACCCCGTTTAACTTTGAAGTGTAGTTGTTGCTTCTTGATGAATGATCTTTGTTCTTTCATTTCAAAATTATTAGAAATATATTAGGGAATTATGACATTTTTAGTGTAAAATAAAATAGTTATGGCTGATATTTGGGCGGTGGTAATTAAAATTGAGACATTAAGAAAATAGGAACGTTTACAAATACTATTTTAAAACTACAATAAAACCAAAATAGATATCTAAAATTAGTAACCCCACCTTTTAAATTATAAAACAATATTCTACCAGGTAAAATCGAGATTAAGTATTTTTTACATGTTTTTATCTACAACTGTCATGTAACGGGTACGATTTGACACAAAATATGATCTACAGTACCTCTTGTTTGCAATAAATATTAATAACAATACGGTGGATTGAAGTTTTTTTTTAAATAACATTTTATGATATACTGTTGATAATACTAATAAACAGTTGTAGATATAATTTTGTACATAATACGTGGGATATATATGCGTGAGTTGATAATATCCCACTAATTACGTAAATAACTATTACATCTTTTTAATAATTTATTCTCTGTTGTTCATGTGATATCAATTCCTGACACATTTCAGAACATTTTACTATAATTCAGCAGAAAATGACAAAAAATACACTGATAAATTTAATCAGAAATGTGTATTCAAGGTTTTTCCTGTATAATAAAAACTAATTGATGTAGTATAGTTTCGTAATTAGTAGTAATATGCGATTTTCGCAAGACAAAACAGTAATTCTTATAATAATACTATTTGCAAGATTTAACCTTTAATATCCTTACATTGCACTTCTTATTGATAACGTTTGAAATATACAAAATCCAATATTGATAAAAGGTCAACGCAGGAAATGTAATACGTATTGTAATAATTGTAAATTTCTGTCTATTCAGCAACATTTTTTTTTAATTGAAATAAAATATTGCCACAATATTTTGTTATAATCCTAAGTCCACTTTCTTTAAAAATTCTTTCAACTTTCTGCTTAATCAACATAATTATTGATTAGAACATTTTTCAAAATACGCACTCAAATCATCATAATTAATTCTTAATAAACATAATTCTTAAGATTTCCAAACACACAAAGGGAAAAGTCGGGTGACGAACACGTATTTTATCTTTTGCAATTGATTTTGGACAAACTTTACCTACAAATTTTAACAAAGTTATAGAATTACGTGAACTTTATATAAAAATTAATTATTCTACAATATGTCCTCCTAAAAAAATGTTACGAAAGAGAGTTGGTATGAGTAAAAATTATAATTATTATTGTTTGTTTCTAACATTAATATAATGTTAATTTTATAACTTATTATTAACACTTATTCCGCGTTTTAAATCCAAAATTATTAAAAAACATGTAGTCGCGTCAATGAAGCCTTTGCTTTGGAAGTCCTCAAAAACAGCTCCGATTTTGATGAATTTTTTATTTTATTTTGTTTTTTTTTATCTTATTTAAAATCAGAAACCTCTTAGAGCGGGGACGGAACTATTTATATTGTTTAAACAATATCAACGATATTTATATAAAAAATTCAGTTTGGTCTCTATTTTTTTGTAAAAAAATCTCCATATATTAATCTTATTGTAACAAACAGTTGTTACAAAAAAGTTTTTAACAATAATTTAATATTGAAACAAAAAAAACATTTATGTGTTACCTGCATACGCTACAAATACTTCATAGATTGAAATTGGAAAAAAATAAAAAAAATGCAGATATTTGTCAACAGTCAACAGAATATTAGATATTTACGTAATAATTATGGCACTGATGATAAAGTTGTATTTGATGGATATAGTAATGATGGAACTAAAGTATCTGAGAGAAATCGTAGATATATCGGCAATACTTCCATTGATTATTTATTAGAAGAAGACATGCCTTTAAACACAACGAAAGAGAAACTTTTAGGTAATAGCAAAAATAAAAATAGGTTTATCAATCTTCTCTGCAAAAAACTGGGCGAAAATAATATTGGGTGGAGTCAAGCCGAAAGTGATGCTGATCGATTAATTGTGCAATCTGCTATAGATTATTCTCTCTTCAAGTATTGTTGTAGCTGAAGATTTGATGGCTTTAGCACCTGATGATAAGAAATGTTTTTTTTAAAACCACTAAAAAATAATATCTTGCAACGAGTTTACTCAACAAAATCAATATTAGAGAAATATCCAAATATTAAAAAAACCCATCTGTTTTTTATTCATGCATTCACTGGATGTGATACCACATCCGCTTTTTATAATAAAGAAAAAAATGGTTTTATTAAAGTTTTTGATGGTAATCAAAAATTACATGCAGCAGCTGAAAATTTTATGGTTGAAGAGCAAAATGAAGAAGTGGTTTTTAATGATGGTATTGATTGTATTCTAGCAATGTATGGTGCTAAAAATGCCAAATGCTTGAATGAACTGCGATATAAACGTTTCATAGCATTAGCTTCAAAAAATAAAAGCGTACAACTTAATTCCTTACCTCCGACAGAAGATGCAGCAAAACAACATATTAAAAGAAAATAAATATTAAAAATCATTGTATTGCATCACAAAGAGTACTATCATTATTTTTAGTCTCTTTATCATCTCAAGTTTTTGGTACGAACTTCTGGGACATGTTGTATATCTTGTAGTACTGGTAATATTAGTATAAAACTATTCTTCAGAGAGTTGTCTTTCTTTCTTTCTTTCTGACATGACTAAATACAATACAAAATTTTACGAATTCTGCAAATTTTTACCACACACCTCGTATTTATTGCTACCTACTCGTTAGGTCTACGAACCGTGCCAAAATATGAATTTTTTTACAAAAAAATATACTCATTAAAACCGAGCATTGACATAGGCAAGTAGCCAATACCCACATTATCTAACAAATGTTGAAAAGTAACAGTTTGAATAGATAAGTTTGAACAATTGACCCCTACCCTTACAATGAAGCATAAAAGTCGCACATTCTAATCCCAATCGGAAATAGATAAATTTCTTTTGACATTTGAATGAGGCAATTGATTAACAGATTAAAAGAGCCCAAATTCCTTTCTGATTCAGCTTTACAAGTAATGGGTGTTAATACAAGTCCAAATTTAAAAGTTACGGTATTTACGAATGGGATATCTTCAGGCGAATATTATGAGGTCAATGTATGTTCGTTAAGAAGATCGGCAAATATTTTTTTGATTGTATTTTTTTTATTCCCCAATTAAATTAACCATAAATAGATTATTTATTGAAAATGTTACTAGAGAGTCGAAGTCTATAAAAAAACCAACCAAATTCCCAATTTCCCAAACAGGAAACATAGTTTGAAAAAAAAAAGAGATTCTAGAAAACGATGTCGCCGTTCAACAAGGTTTTTTTTTTCATAGGTCTTCATCTGTTAACCTTACGGTGAAAGTTACTACCTTGTGCGGTTTTAATTCAAAAAACGCAAAGTAAAATTCAGTGTTTACATTCAACAGTATTTGCAGTAACGATTTGATTGGAACTATGCGGTCTTGCTCAACAATTGCGAATTGCACAAACAGGATAATAACTGCATAAATTCATAAAAAAATGTAATGAATGGCTTAGGTAATGTTCTTGAACCATATAATAGAGTGGGTATCATAATTTTCGTTTCTTACTGTGGCAAAGCAATGTTTATTCTAGATACATCAGTGAAATATCTGAATGAAAGTTGTAATTTTAATGGAATGCAATTGTTCAGCAATTTGTAGTTTTGTTTACGTTTTTTTTTATAACACAAATTATAAACAATCTATTAGATTTATTTACCTTGAAATTACGTTTCTTTGACGTTGGATAGCTCGGCAGTTCAATTTCCAACTGTCAATGAAAATAATAGGCAAGGAATGCAATTATAAAGGTAAGTAGATATAAAAATCAAGCAAGGCTGAATTGGATAAAAATAAAATTAAAACAAACATAAAAAAATTGAAGAAGGATGCAAAAAGACAATGGATATTGCAAATGCAAGATATAGATAAATAACCAAGACACTAGTCGCATAGATAAAGTACAAAAACATAAAGTATCTGGGAAAATAGACAAAATAGAGATGGTTTGATAATGAGCATGAAAAAAAGTCTAGTAATAACAACAGGTCTGGACAAGGAACTCTAGAATAACAGGAGGGTACACATAGTAGAACTATGTGAATGGGAGGTTTTGACTTTCATTCCACAGAGTCTATACTGGGCTGCTCTTTGTGTTCTACCAGTTTTTTTTTATTATTTGTTTGACTTGGCTACATCTAAAAGTATTTTTAAACATCGTTTTTCGTCCCTTCGCCGGCACCACCTCAGCCTCTTGGGCTTATTGTGGATTCTCCTAACATTCTGACTACAGCCTATTCAGCCAATCCGTTCCCTGTATTAGCTCATACAGGTTCTTTACTGGTTGGTTGTAGAAGTCTTCTGGAGTCATTTGGGGTCTTCCATTTAGTTTTTGCCTCCTGTGGTCCAGCGTCCCACAGTTGCATAATATGTGCAGAGCTGTTTCAGTGTCCTTTTTGCATCTCCTGCTTGTGAGGTCTCCGTTATACAGCCCTATTTTGTTCAGGTGCTCCTTTGTGGGAAAGTCCCTCGTGAGAAGCCCCGTTATGGTGCGTAGTTTGTTCCTGCTCAGTTCCTGCTCATTGAGAGCAGTTTTTTTGCTACTTTTTTTGATAGTTCTTTTATCAATTTCTTCCCATCTGTTTGCCTGTGCGTATTCTTCCAGAGTTTTATGGATTGTTCTTTTACCGACCCTTTTAATCATGACCTAGTGGAGCAACTGGGGATGCCCACAGATGGTTCGGGTCCGTTCATCAGTGTTGACAATCCTGCTCTTGCAAGTTTGTCAGCTTTTTCATTGCCAGCGTTTCCTTTATGACCTAGGACGCACTCCAGTGTTACACTGTTCCATACCAGCCGAGATGTTACCTGTATATTAATTTGGGAGCACCTATTTTAAAATGTGATAGATGATTGAAAATTGAAGCTTTTATTAAAACAGAAAATCAATCTCACAAAAGTAAATTTAACCTCTTCAGCTAAATTATTCACAATTGTTTAGGAATCTATTTCTATTGCCACATCCCGATGAATACTCATATTGCGGCGGTATGCTAATAAAAAATTATTGTACGTTTATTGTAATTTCTACACCCCCCCCCTTATATACGTCCCTGAGGAAGATGTTGAGTATGTGGACTTGTTATTGCATATTGAAGTTGGTTGGCTGACCAGGAGGCAAAGTGTCTCAATTCAATAAACGTAATCAAACATCAGTTCTTGGCAACGATCATTTTTGGAATATGGTTGATGAAAATAAATATCCCATTTTAAGAGCTATATTATCTTGAAATACACACATAGTGCATCAACATAGGCATGAAATCAAAATATTGAAGCAAAATTGATAATTGCTAATTTGGACCATTGTATGAAGAAGACAGGTACTTCAAACTAGGAGGAAAATTTTATCAAGTTGTTGCAAAATAAAGGATCGCATTATACCAAAAGCGCGCAATAAAAAATATCTTAAATTATTCAAGCTCAAGTTAAGTTTGAGTATTTTTTCAAAATAATTACACTAGATTTAATTAATATCGAAAAAAAATCGATTGTTTCAACAATAATTTTTCTGGTAGTTATACAACGCAAGCGTTTTGAGATATTACTTAAACTAATTGATTGAAATGAATTCGCCAGTTGGTTGCCAAAAAAAATTAACAAGTTTTCTCAAGTACAAAGTGTTCATTGCCCCTTTTTTAAATGATCGAAACTTTTCTACGTAGTAGATATCCGTCCGAATAGATCGAATCTAAATCAGGCTTGATTATGTAGGCAAAAAAAAATGAGTGAATGCACCTTCATGGCCAGTCAGGTGAATTTGGAAGTCTTAAACGTTTCCAAGGTTAAAAAATTTGGTGAATAGCTCGCTCTCTGTTACGGACATTTGTTTTTGTTATGTATGTATTCAACGTCAATTAAGGAACTTGCTCACGCTATGTCTAGCAATTTGTGAACTGAATAACAATAACAAAACAGTCAAGAGGTTTTTGGGTAACCATATTATTTCATTGTGTTATGTCTAGTCGGTATCTTTATATTCAATTGAAGCTAAAGACTAAAGAGGGGCCGAATTAGTATCAGAATTCAAAGAAATATAATTAAATTTTATATAAGCGAAAAATTAATATTGTATACGATGGTTGTTGGGCAGATTTTTTTATTTTTAGAAATAAAAAAACGCTTAATACTAATTTTTATATAAATATGTATCTCTTAATTCTTGTATCTATGTAGACTCGCAAATAAAAAAAATGTAAAAACGGCTTAAAGTATTATATAGTTAACAAGAAATTTTATATTATGCAGCTGAGGTCACCTTTTAGATTTGTTGAATTGCATTAAAACAATAGGGTTTTATTTTTTATTAAATTACTATTTATTTTGTGATTTCGGCAACTAAGATAACACATTTTTTATATCTTTTTCCCCAAAAAAAATTCCATCGCTTTCAATAATTAAAATTAATGAAAGTACTTTGATACTACTAATTTCAATCGAAAATTTACTGCTCCAATGGTATAAACTTATGGTATAAATTCAATTTTATTATGTTGCGTATGATAACATAGTTTATGGCAATTAACATATTCACGTCATTAAAATACCTGTAGGTTGACGCAATTGTCACGGGATAATATTATGAACTGTGACACAAAATCACACTTATATCACTTCTAATCTTTATTTTCTATACGCCGATTCATATACCCATCAATGTTACTTTCAATATTTTATTATTTATACGGATATCTATCCTTCGAAACAAATTTAAATTTATAAAATTATTTACATATTTTATTTTAAGATTTAATTTTAAATCTGTTAATTATTTACTTACATCAATATGCAAAGAACAGTAATTTTTACGTAACCGATTGTGAATATGGATATTCTTCTATGCCTAACAAGGTATTTGCTTAGATTGTCAAGCCTTAAGCATATGTGGATGGAGGTTTCTTCTGACAAAATTTTATTCTTGATAAAAAGTTTTGCTTGTTCTGAAACCCCATCTTCAAGTTTTTCAAAACTCGTCTCATTTTATGGCCAGTTTTATGAAAACCTGGAGTCTGACTTTTTGACATTTCTTCACATATTGGCTAATATCTCGGGAACCTTAAGGTTTGTAAGGTTCTATTCTACGCCATTCGATTTAGAATTGAATTTTCTATGGAAAGAGGAATTTTCCACATCGAAAAACCTTAGATATGGATTTTAGAATTTTCAGGTTTTGAAAATTTTTCCAAGTCCACACCTAAACTTATACTAATTCGCGAAGACTTATAATTTTCAAAATTCCTCTTTTTATAGAAGATTCAATTCTGAATCGAATGTCGTAGACTAGATTCCCGAGATATTAGCCAATACGTGAAGAAATGTCAAAAAGTCAGACTCCAGGTTTTCATAAAACTGGCCATAAAATGAGACGGATTTTGAAAAACTTGAATTTTATTCTTTTTATCAAGAATAACATTGTTCGCTAAATTAATATTCAAAAATTTTTTACCTATAGGATACTCCATCCGTGGACAGGTACAAGAAAAAAAAGTGGTCGATGGAAATTTTCAAAACAATCAATTTGAAAACGTTATTGTTATCGTTATCTCAAAAATTTGAAATGATTTCTCTCAACTGTCAGCCCAGAAAATGTTACGTTATAGACTATTTTTTTCCCCTACTAGCTGTGAAATTGACAATTATTGCTTCGTCTAGCCAACTGAGAAGTTAAATGTCTCTATTTTTTCTATTATTAACCTAGATTAATAATGGACAAATTCAAATATTTCGAGAATCCAGGGATAGTAATTCAACAAAAACTTTCAACATAATTTTGTATACCCAGTAGATTGTCTTCAACATGTTTGCTGCTTGAAATTACCTGCCAAGATAAAATTATTGGAATAAAAATGCCATTAGCTTAAAATTCGCGCTCAACCAAAAATGACTGATGACATAACGAGTACGTTCATAAAATATCGAAAACTGACAGTGTACTTGTCAGTCAGACGACGGAGTAAACGCTTCTCGTGGTGCGTTTGTGAATTATTTTTAATTTTAGTCATAAATTTGGCTAGTAGTGGAAAAAATTGTATATACACCTCGCACCTTATTCTGCTCGGGGAAAATTTCGGTGCTCGTTCAAAAATAATAGTCTTCACCACCTTGGTGTATAATATACCATCATTTATTCCTTCCGTAAAAATTAGAGCATTATTTAACGATACCTATAAACTACTTTATTCATGATACCTAACCATGTTTCCATTTAGCTTTAATTTTTTATCCCCCTAAATCTATTTGGTCTTTTACGACCGCCAGCTGATTTATTGGTTACGGTCATTCAGTAACATCCAGACCATGACTAATATATAAAACAGTAACCCCTTTTAATTAGCTGTTTTACCCTAATTTAGGAATCCCAAATCTGAACACCTGCTTAAAAATCGATCAGGAACCTAGTGAGGATTATTTTTATTAAATTAACAATACGCGAAATTAAACTCACCTTTTATATTTTTATAAGACTATGGATATGACTAACGCAGACAATGTTGTGTATACATAGCGTGTTCAATTGTTTGGATTTATTCTTTTGTTTTGCCAGACTTTGTTGCCCCGATTTCACACAGAGACGTCCTTAAACAGGACACTGACATTATTAGTAGATAATTATGGATAAGGATTGTATACATACATAGATGTATTATCGAATTTTATTACAAAATATTTCAACAATGGCCTACTTGGACTGGAATTTTAACTTTAAGCAATATTTATTCAAGTAAATGGTTACTGATTATATTTTTTGTAAATAATATTAAAACTTCTGCAATGTTAAAATAGAATTCCTTGAATATTGATATTGTTTCAACACCTAATATATACTCATTATATTTGTATACATAACATTTGCTGTAGCTCATATCAATGTAGCAAGTCTAGTTCGAGAAAGTGTAGTCAAAATGTCACAAATATTGATGTCGCTCAATTAAATATTTTAAGAAAGTGTACTAAGATATCTTCTGAACAATTCACGAAGGTACTCAAAGCTCAAAAGAAAGAAAGCCTTAGAGTAAGAAATTTCTTCTGTAAGTTCCTTGTGGCATTACTTATTATTTTTTCTCTTATTTTTTGGGAATCAAACCACAATAATCTTTTTTATTTTTTGTTCCCAAAAAATAAGAGAAAAAACTGTAAGAAATTATTTGAATTTACTCGCTATAAATTATACAATAATAAGAGTCGAGGAAAGAAAATTTAAGTCACTATTCCAAACAGTTTCAAATTGTCTTATGGTCTGCATATACTAGCCTTCGACTGCTTAGAGATTTGTACCATCTTTCTGTATCGATTAATACTTGGTATAGGCTCAAGGCTAAGGAATTGAAATAGCCGATGAACTAGCAAAGAGGGGGACTGAAATACCCTTTTGAGAGACCTGAACCCTTTTGCGCAATCAGCTTCTATGTAATATTGAAAGAAATAGGTAAAACCCAAAAAAAAGAGAAGATCAGACCATTGGAGAGATCTAGTATGGCTTAAGCAAATATTCTTCTGGGTGACTTCAATCTGTTGAGATCAAATGAATGCATAAGTTAAAAATTTTTTCCTATTAAAACTTTTAACAGGAACCTAACGGGACATTGTCGCCTGAATGGGCAGAAGAAACCTCCATCCACATACTTTCCAATTGTACAGCAATTCAGAATCCTAGAACACCTAGGAGATTACTGGAAAGAAGAAGGGCATTCACCCAAGTTAAAACCTGCAGATATTTTAAGATTCCTCTGGGAAGTAGGACTAAAGGAGCTACTAGTCTGAGAATGTCTAAAATAAGTAGAAGGAGGCACAATAGATCTTTTAGGTCTCGGTGAATGTCACCCAAAAACAATACATATGCTTAAGGCTTGACAATCAGAACAAGCAAAACTTTTTATCAAGAAAAAAATTTTTCACTAAATTGATATTTAAAAATTTTTCGCCTATAGGATACTCCATCCGTGGACACGCTGTATAAGAAATGTGTGCATAAATGAAGTAGTATCAAGGTCTGCGAACCCGATTAATTTAATTTTGCAAAACAAGCAGGTAGATTTATTTTACAAAAATAGATCAAAATGCCAGACTAACGTTCGCACGAAATTTTAACATATCAAACAATAAACCTTGATGTAAGTACCTCCCACACAATATTACTAACGTTGGAAAAAAAACACCTCTCTAAGATATCCACAGTCGACACATTCCCGGAACTGATTTCATCACATCTACGACTCTGCAAAAAAAAGTTGTTCGCACAGTTCGTTAAACTTTTGTCTATCGCTATTCTAATGCGTTTTTTTATCGTGATACTTCTAATTTTTTTACTTTGCTATATGTACACGATTATATTATTAATATTAGCACGATTGAAAATCTATTAGCGTCAGCTCTAAATAAAATTCCACTTACTTCAAACCCCTGTCATACTACTTCATTTTTGATACTTTTTACAAACAAAATTGGCAGTTCCCAATGATGAAACAGATGAAATTTGTAGCAATATTTATTAATATTGGATTTAGTGGAATCAAACATAAAATTGCAATATTTTTTCCACTTCCATCTAGGTCAATAATGGACAAATTCAAATATTTTGAGAATTGAGGGATACCCTAACATATTTGCTGCTTAAAATTACCTATCAAGATGAAATTATTTGAATAAAAACGCCATTAGCTTAAAATTCGCGCTCAACCAAAAATGACTGATGACATAACGAGTACGTTCTTGATATATCGAAAACTGACAGTGTACTTGACGGAGTAAACGCTTCTCGTTTGTGAATTATTTTTCATTTTTTTCTTAAATTTGGCTAGTAGTGGGAAAAAATTGTATATACACCATGGTGTTGAAGACATTTCTAAACCTCGCACCTTATCTTGGTTCTCGGTCGATAATAATAGTCTTCACTACCTTGGTGTATAATATACTATTTGAAAACATTAGTCAGAGGAGTTTATGTACGGTGATAAAGTTAATGACTACGTGCTGTGGGTTTTTCTCTTGAATCAATCATGCTGCTGTTACCTTGAAACGAAGGGCACAATAGTTCTTTCAGGTCTCAGTGAATGTCACTCCAAAATACATACATACATACCTTGAAACGAAATATCTTGGAATGGACTATACCAGCTTCTTTCTTCTATTGTAAGGGCCGATTCATGCAACGTGCATTATAATTACATTATAACTTCACTTAAAAAACATTATCACTGCCTAATCAAACCAGTTCATGGAAAGAATTATTTATGAACTGACAAGACTGGCAATTGATGAACGTCATATTATTTGAATCGTTTGTGGTTGTGCTAGAATAGCTAGAATGCTTGCAATTATTTGGAAGTTGTGAGGTTCTCTTAGCAAAAACGTATTGGAATATATCGGTTTCACTACTTTTGAAAGTATTAGTAGTTGCTGGAAATAGAAGGAGACCTCGGAATGACAGCTGTAACATTTTTGGCGCATGCGATTTCATGGTTTTTACCATAGACACATTATATTATATTTCTCTATGGTTTTCACTAAAAATATAATGTAATTATGATTTATAGTTGAAAGTAGACCAACTTCTTAATGCAATAGTGTAATTGATATTCAATAATGTGGTTGCATGAACATCATATAGGAGAATATAGTAATTAACTTTTTCTAATGTAAATGTAGTTATAATATAATGAAAATGTAATGATAATGAACTTTGCATGAATCCGCCTTTATTGCAATAGTGTAATTGAAATTCAATAATGTGGTTGCATGAACATCATATAGGAAACTATAGTAATCAACTTTTTCTAATGTAAATGTAGTTATAATATAATGAAAATGTAAAGATAATGAACGTTGCATGAATCCGCCTTAATTATATTATGTTTGACGATACAACTGTCAAAATTTAAGCTGACAGGAGATTAATTGAAACATTCCATGGATGTCGAAAAAATATATTCAACATAAGCATAAAGGCACTTTTGCATGGAAAAGTACCACTGTCAGACCTTGTTGCATAAATTACAGTTATGAATCCAAAATTAAAATTGGTAATTTGCATTTTGATTATCAAATATCCAAAAACCTTGGAACTGAAAATATTCATATTATGTAAATATAAATTATATTCAAATCTGTACTATCATATTCCTTACATCCGGTACGTAATTTTATAGATCATTTCTCTTTACCGTATGCAAATTCTACCACTTGGAGATATCGATCATAATACGTATCTCTACATTTTTTTTATTGTCATAGAAAATATTGATCTCGATTTCAAACAAAAGTTATTAAACAACTTTCTATGTTGTAGAAGGTAACCTCTATATATGTCGCTCAACTCACGTCTGTGTCTGATTTATAGTTTAAAACCGTTAAACAAAAAGAAATGGTTAATGGGTTACTTTTTTTAAAAACACGTGAACCACTAAATGTCTCGACAGCTTTTCTCACGAGTTCAAATAAACAAATAATCTTGAAAAGAATTGCATTCTTGTTCAAAACAAAGTCAAGGTAACAATATCATTCATAATTAATGAATTTCATTCAACGTTTGTTATAACAGTGCATTTTTCGGACCCCCGATGTATTTTATCAATTTAAAAAGTGATTCATTCACAATATACAAATATATCGTGTGGGTTGAGTTGCTAAATTCATAGAGTGCCATTATATAAGAGAGTTTTGATGAAAAACCGAGTTAGCGGAAGTAGATAAACTTCAATTGGAATTACAAATCTTCGATAATATTATTATCACTATGTATTAATTACATCCACTTCCTAACCGCTTATTCATAAAAATGTAGATCATAACCGAATTTTTATTGATTGCAAAAAATTACCTTATCCATTCAACACATCCTCAGTACGTCAAAGCGTTTAACCGCAAAGACATGATAGGGATCACCTCACACGTTAGGAAGCTAACCCAAATTGTTGATATTAGAAGAAAACAAAAAATATAGTTATATAACCTTTTATTTCCGTTATTTTCTTTGAGAAATGTATAAACCTTAATAAGCAGTTAAAAGTCAAATTTAATATTTTTTGCGCGATCGATCTTTTTTGTTTATTTACATCATCGGTTGCCAGGACGGTAGGTTGTGTTTACTGGTTTCTAAGTTTAACACGTCGGTAAGTGATTTACTTACCGTTCAGACGTCCGTAAGTAAATTACTTAGCCCTACATGCATTTAAGTAGTCCTAAATAATATATTACTTCATTCATTACACAAATGGAACAAAAAAAAAATGAGATTTATTTTTTTTTGCGCGATCGATCTTTTTTGTTTACTTACAGCATCGGTTGTCAGGACGGTAGGTTGTGTTTACTGGTTTCTAAGTCTAACACGTCGGTAAGTGATTCACTTACCGTTCAGACGTCGGTAAGTAAATTACTTAGCCCTACATGCATTTAAGTGGTCCTAAATAATATATTACTTCATTCATTACACAAAAGGAAAAAAAAATAAGAAGATTTATATTTTTTTAATGAACAGAATCGAACAGAACAATATAAAAAATAATAAATAGCATGAAAACAATGTCACCAAAATGCTGATTATATTTTAAACTGATCGAGAAGTATAAATGTCACTTTTGACATTTGTTCATTCCGAAGAAATTTAAATTATTTTATTCGAAGCTTATTTCAATACGATCGCGCAAAAAATTGTATAAGCATCTCGAACGTTAAGGGTAATACCGGTCTCCAGCAAAACATTGCTGTCGACCGGTAAACAACCCTTACCGTTCTTAATACTCAATATACTATATAAACGGTATTTTTAGAATTTACAAATTATATTATTATAATGAAAAAAAGATACTGTACTTTATCCACTAATATACACAGTTTGCTTGTTCTGAAAACCCATGAGATGAAATAAAATTCGAGTTTTCCAATACCTGCTACATTTTATAGTTAATTTTACGGATAGTTATTTTCCTAACAAGTGCGGAAAGTGATACTTTCCCGCACGCGACTGCAGTTGACCCGAACGACGCGAAGCGGAGTTCGGGCAAGCGGCCAAAGGCGGGAAAGACACTTTACGCATGAATTAGGAACATTATTTTTTCTACGACCGTATATACAAAAAATTATACCAACCCATTTTTCAAAAGTTTTCTCATTTCAACATGCATAATATACAAAACTTTCGCAAAAAACTACTAATTATTATAAATATTAATATTAAAAACACAATTTGTTGCATTCTGTTACTTAAAATTACCGGTTCAGTGGAGTTTTCTTACATCAAACCCGGGTGGTTTGATAGTTGTTTTGTGACACTACTCTAAAGAATATACTGGGTTATATTATAGTAACTTCATCATTTTATATTTTCAAAAAATTAAAAATGCAACAAAAAGCTAGGAAAGATATAGATTTTATTTGATGGATTATTTCGTAAATATTTATTTAGCTGTTGTAACAATAGTTATAACTACCTAATAAGGTCAAAATTTGCATAATTTTACTTTCCCGCACTAGTGCGGGAAAGTGGGTTAAAACGCACGGTCGTAGAAAAAATGATTTTCCTTTAAATACTCCTTTATACAGCATGATAAAAAATATGATTTATGAAAATTGGCACCTCAAAATCTGAGAAACAGATAATCTAGAAATAACTTCCCTTTCGAGCAGGTGACTTCCTGCATAGTAAACAATATTCTCTGTATAACGTCTAGCTTGGTGTTTTAAATATTGTACCCATCTGGTTGGGGTGCTATTGTGCTTTTTCTGAACAAATGTGACTTAATTTTTACCTGATTTCTATCAACTCTTAAACCATTATTCTCACATTTTTGAAGCACCTGGTGTGCAAGAATACTTGTACCGAGCATTAGTTTGTGAAACGAAAATTTCAATTATTACCTCTCAACATATTGATATCAATTTATTCTAATATGAAAAAGCTTACGGCCTCTTCGCTTCTAAATTTATTAATTTTAATTTTTTTTACGTTTAAAAACTACGGTCACTCCAATTTCTTATTAGTGTGCAAATGATGTTGACCATTCACCTTCAAAGAAAAAAGATAATAAGTTTATTTATGACCGATCCACTTTATTTTATTATCGCTTAATTATTTATATCATATTATAAAACAATTTTCTCTTTTTGCAGGTAAGTACCTACCTGTAATTACTACTGCATAATCAAAAATTGGTGAGTATATAAACGTGTTGTTCGTCATTATCACAAAGTAGTCTACATTCTTAGCGCTTGATAACATTCTTCATTTCAAGACAATATTGAAAAACAAATTTATTACCTACATTTTTATAGTAATTTTCCTAAAAGGGAACCTCCATATATTTTTTTATTTCTTTATTATCTTCCCTCTATTTCTGCAAATGATGTTTATTACCGAACTCACTATCCTTTATCGCGCTCAACTTCCATAGACTCCCATACAAAAGACGGCTGCCTGAGAGCTGTGTTAAGCTACTCACCCTAGTAATAGTTTAAGGTGCGCCCTAGTAGTCTAAAGGGATTCGCTACGACGGTGTTACTCTACTGGTCACCCATCCAAGTACTAAACGCGTTCGACACTTCTTCACCGTGATTATCGCGATTATAATACAAAAATATGTAATAAAAGTGGCCTCACACATGTTACGCTCCGTCTACCTCCGAAATACTTTAAACTCAAGACCTTCAGACCGACTATTTGGTGATTAAACTCTGAATTAACATATATTTTCAGCTTGAAGTATAATTCATTCAGGTAATTAACATAATTTATAAATAAACAATTAGAAGATAAATTTTTACTTTTTAAATTGAATATTCGATAAACTATCAGTTTCTTATGTTAATTTTTTTTAAATAAACCAGGTGTGCTTTAGGTGTCTGTCCGCTTCCTAAAATATAAATATATATTTATTTTGTTCGGTAGTTCACTGTGTCAGTATTTGTTACATAAATTGTTTTGAAAACAATATGGTAAACACATCTGACAAACAAAACAATTCGAATAACATGAATGAAATGATGAATATCCATTCATCAACTGTTTTTATTTACAATTATTACAACTGCCAGATAAACAGAGTAAACTGGAAACACTTGCAACTTCTATTGTAAAATTTATTTATTTAACATGAAGAAATTTTCCTCCTCTCTTTCGTCATGTGCTCCTTCTGTTACCTTCTTGTTCTATCTAATTATCTTTTTTCTGACCACTGCCAAACAAATATTGTCTTTGGGGATGGCTTGATAATTCCCTTCACCATATAAATACTAATAATCCTCATGAAATAGACACTTCCACACTAACCATTCCAATAGTTCTGGTAGCCAGATTCCAAAGACCAAAAAATGTTTTTATTTGCCTGTCAATATACAGCCCCACCAAAAATTACAGTTGCAGCTGCTGTGAGAGCGAAATTTAAAGATCTGTATCTGTAGAGGATGGAGGTGTTTCCTTAGTTGACAGTGACCAGTCAGAAATCCTACACGTCACGGCATAATAGTATATATTTTCACGAGTAATTTGCATTTTGAAAATTTGAAAAACCTGTGGTAGAAGCCGAGAAATTTTTTTCGAAAAATCCATTTTTCGGTCGATTTTTGACTTTGAATTGCCGATAACTTGAAAACAAAGCATGTTTCGAAAAAATATCAAGAGTCAAAAAGTGTTTATTTTTATCTACTTTACCTTAAGAAATGATTAGCGTAACGATTTTTTTATTTTCCGTAATTTTACAAGTTTTTGGTTAATAACAAATGACTGACCATCGAGACAAAAAAGTGTTATTAAGGTTTTTTGTTGGGTTCATTGCATTATTGGTTGCCTGCAGCAAAGGTAGCGCAGAAATGTAAAGATTCTGGATAAAATGTTTTTCCTAGGTATAAATAACTATTTAAAATTAATTGAAATTTTTTTTTTCAATTTATTTTAGACCAATTAAACATATTATTACGGCTCGAGTATTCATCTATATTGGGCCAGTGAACCGTTCGTCGCGATGGGCAAATACAATTTGTGCCGCCAGAGCGATATTTTAATAGGGCTCTTCCTGGCAACTTGATATCAGTTCGAGATAGAATATTTTTAAATGCAAATATTGTTGATTTTGTTGGCAATTACGTTCGTATTGTTAGTAAAATTTAATGATTATTAAGGGTAAGCATGAAGAAATATAACCGACTGATAGTTGTCGCTTTATCTACAGTTTTCACTATGTACTTGGAGCGTCAATTTCAATCGAAGGAAGGGAAATTGCACCAGGTGCAAGATTTTCTATGGGTTTGCAGTCTTGATTCACAAGTGTCTTCTATAAAATTTAACCTACACAGATGAATTCTATCCTCTCAAACCGGTCACAGAGATATACTCCCATCTTTCACCGATTACGATAAATCTTATTAATAGCTTCTTCTTGCTTCAATTCACACAAATTCAAACAACATATTTTTGACCCATTGTACATCCTCCCGAGGAGTTGTACTTCAATAGGTCATCGTCCATCCTGTCCTTCCTAGGATCACTAGGAGACATCTCCTTAATATCGGCAGGTGTAGGCACAAGTTTCACCGAACACACTCTCTTTATTGACGATAACTCCGGACACTCGCATAATACATGCCTGACAGTTTCATCTTCCTGTTCACACATCCTGCATAAAGGTGTGTCCACTAGCCCCATAGTATGGAGGTGTTTCCTTAGTTGACAGTCAGAAATCCTACTGTTGAACTTGGGTTTTTCCTGGTCGTCGCCAAATATTTTTTAATGAAGCAAATAATATTGAAAATTATATTTCGTTTTATTGGAACTTTAGTTCTTTACGTCAGGTTAGGTTTGAGCGACCGGGGGTCGCGACGCAAAAGATCTGGCCGTTACGTTACGTTATGTTACGTTGCTTCGTTATGTGCCTTGCTTGCGTGCGTGTGCTCTCTCCTGAGTCTCTCTCTCGTTTACGATGCAGCGATTCATATGCTTCGGCCGGGAATCGAACCCGGGCCGCCCGCGCGGCAGACGAGCATTCTACCACTGAACCACCGATGCTACATTAAAATTCTATGCAGAGCTGGTATTCGCAGTGCTGGTGATCTACTTGAATTTGTTCGGATACATTTTTACTATTATTTCCATAATTTTTTTGCGCGATTGATCTTTTTTGTTTATTTACAGCATCGGTTGTCAGGACGGTAGGTTGTGTTTACTGGTTTCTAAGTTTAACACGTCGGTAAGTCAGGTAAGTGATTTACTTACCGTTCAGACGTCGAAAAGTAATAAATAGCATAAAAACAATTTCACCAAAATGCAAAATATATTTTAAACTGATCGAGAAGTATAAATGTCACTTATGACATAGTTCATTTCGAAGAAATTTAAACTATTTCATTCGGAATTTATTTCAATACTATCGCGCAAAAAATGGTATAAGCATCTCGAACGTTAAGGGTAATTACAACGTTTGCATGTAGATTCCTCTCGTAAAATTGGACAAAATGATATGAGGATTAAGGGGTCTAGCATATTTACTTTTTGAAATACAGGGTGTTGAAATTTTGAAAACTTGAATGTTTAAATCCGATAACTTTAAAATGGATGGATAAATTGATTTGACATTTGGCAGGTTGTTTTTAAATGTAAAAGGGCATATTTTGATAGAAATAGTAGTTTGTGCAACTAGAGTGGATATGATGGCCATATCGCACGAAGACGAAGTTCAAGAGCGATATGGACAATCCACACGAGTCGAACAGCATATTTTTTCTACGACCCACTTGAGAAAAAATCTAGAAAATAAAAATTTCTAGAAACTGTAATATAACTTCAAATTAAAAATTTAACAATTCAATTTTATGTTTCCAATATTTTTTTTGTGGTAAACCTACAGTTCTTGAATGTCTAATTTGTATAATGCTACGGTTTCCCTTTCTAAATATATGATGCTTTTATAAGTAGATGTAGCCAGTCGGACTCCCTCATGAAGGGTACCGTACCATTATCTATAATAATGAATATTCTGCTAAATATTTCAAACGTCTACTTATTGTCGTTATTAATATCAAGCAGAATAATTATTTAAAAATAAAATTAACAAAAAAAAACTTCTTCACGTGGAATCGAATCCGGGTCTACCGCGTGAGAGTCTGGTTTGCTTACTACTCGACCACCGAGGAATATACAAATTGTTTATCTATAACGTCAGAAGTATTACATAATTTTTGCTTAAAAGGAACTAAAGTTCCTACTGTGTGTCCCGCGACACGTTCTATTTTTTTACTCATTGTTGCTTAATGATTTATAATCTTCTCAATAAAAAATACGAATAAGGTTATCCTGAAAATCTGACAACATTGCAATTATAATTTGACGCTTAAAAACAATCATTGATTAATGTATCGAGAAGATGATTGAAGAAGAAATATAGTGTTGAAAAAATTGCCGCGTAAATTGAAAAACTATACTAATGGTAAGTACCTAATTTTTCCCGGAATTGAAGCGGTCGAGTTAACATAACTGAAATCAGGTACAAAATTTTGGACGGCCGAGATTACATACTCATTAGTGCGCATTACCTGATAATCGGCCCAGTTAACAATCTGCGGTTTATATAGTTGTTAAACTTTTATCTTGTATATATTAACAATTTTTTAATATTCCTGTTTGTATTATTGCAATTCATTCACTTCACTCTTAATTAGAAGCCAATAATATCCAAGATTTTTAGCATAGTATGTTTTTTTGGAGGCCACATCATTATTACTCGGTTTATCGATAAAATATCTCTTTGCATGGAAGAAGAACACAAATTCTGCCAAAAATAATTTTTATTATTACCCACTCAATCAAAAAATCCGAATGATCATCGTTAAACGCAGTCTTCAATATCGCATTCCGAAATCGGAACAGTCTACCTATTACTTTATCGGATTCATATCATTATTGTTGATATTTTTTCGCATCTCCGCCATACCCGAAGGCTACTATCACCTTTACGTCTCCTCTTCTACATCTCTGAAACCGGCCAGTGACCTGGATTACGTCAAGGTCGTCATTGGCATGGCACGGAATGACGTTGCCGCTGAAGCCAATCGATTTTTGCGATGTTGCCGACGTCAAAATGCCGGCCGGTATCACGTTAGTCCGCTAAAATTACTACTATGACTTTGTTGCTCGGAAATTTATGACATCAGCGATTTTCCTCTAAAATCTCGATAAGAAGTGTTTATATATTGTCCTTCCCAGTAAAATTTACACTGCCCAACATGAATCTGGCTATTAACACATACTTTTGGGAGTAACCAGTAACCATCTGAGACCAGTTGCAAATTTATCTAACAAATTTCTATGAAAAAAAACCCTTTTGCCGGACTTTCTCTTTAGGGATCTTAATGAGGCGTTTTATTAAGAGAACATTTAGCAAAAGAAAACTATATATTTCTCGTACCACTAGTATTTCGATTGTATCAAACCGCGGACAGAAAATATACCAATTATATAATAAATTATTATGTATGTATCCGACCATTCCTATACCGTACGGATACGCACGTGGTTCATTCATTAATATATCATAAATTAATTTTTAGAGTCAATGACGATAAAAAATGAAAAATTGTCATCTAATGATCAAGGTGTGGGGATGTTTTTATTTATGTTTATTACTCTGTGGAATTTTAAATGACCGAGCAAATTCTAAGTCAACGATAATGACGTAATCCTTATTGTATTAGTTCAATTTGGCGTTTGTGTGTTTGAATTAGATCCGAATTTGTTAGTCATGTATTTTGGTTCCCATATTAAGAATGGTGTGTGTGCTCTTCCATTTTTCTAGACATTCCTATACCATTTATCAGTATTGAACTGGACAGGTTACTATGGCTGGAATTTCCAGATGCTTGTGGCTTTTCCCAAGCTTTCAAAGTGCTTAGTTACTAGCCTGTACACTCATATCTCAATCCCTTTTATAACTTTCGAGAGCCCTCAGTATACGATTGAATAGAATTCTTTCCAAGTTTAATAATGTTGTGGGAAATCCATTCCTTCTTCTTACTGTATTGGTATACTTTTTCATTATCTCACAAGATTTTTGATTTCTAAAAAGCGAGGTGGTGGTTCCTGTGTGTTCCTTAACTAGCCAGTTCCCGACTTGCCCTCTTATGTAATCATTTGTGATCCCACAAGACGGCTCCGGACCTGTGAACGCTCATTTAGAGCCTTCTTTAGCTAGCTGGTCTGCCATTTCCTTCCCTGCAATTCCCTCATGTGCCGGCACCCATATTAAGCAGCGTCCACATTATGTCGAATGGTGTCGATCGACAAAGTCGATCCAGTGTGGATGGTCGCCCGACATTGTCGATCCATGTCGGGTCGAATCGAATGCAAACCCGGACCAAGTCGGTACGGATAAAAGGAAGTCGAATCGACATGGCTAGTTTGGACGTGTCGAAGCATGTTGTTCAGCATTTCCTAAACGTAGTCATTTTGGATAATGCAGAGTCATCAAACGCGGGAGACAATGTTGTAGCTACGAACACACTTACTGAAAAAATATTTACTTCCCCAAAACAACCACTCAAAAAACTTAAAGTAAGTTCATCTTCTGCTACTAAAGCCCCAATCATCGATGATGCGGTAAACATATTGAGGGCGATTCAAACAAGGAAGAATGACAAAGATGAATATACATTATATGGGGAAGTGGATGACAGACAGTGATGCCCACTAAATTCATTCATTAATTGTCCACCTCCATGAATTTTATCCAACCAGGTGGACATCGAAGTTATTTCTTTATTTATTTATTTACATAATCAGATAATTGAGTCTTCACACATATCAAAAAACTAGCTAATTACTTTCTAGAGGGTTTAATGACACTAACATTCTATTAGATTACTGGCTGGATCACGATTTTTCGTTGGATTTTACGATATAATTATTGTATTTAATTATTATTATACTAATTATTCTAGTAAATAACCTTTAATAACAGCTGTTGCTTCTTAAGTCATGAGTTGTTTTAACATTTAATAATAAATCACAATTAGCGCGAATTGAAATTTGGCTGGAAGTATACTTGACCTTGTATTAGCGGACATTTAACTCTCGCATTTTGTAATAAAACTGAATGTCGATCAATGACGAAAACTAGTTAAATTTTTTGGCGGTAGGTACGTTGAACTGTCGACTAACTTTTGTTTTTTAAAGGTCAGAAATATTAACGTATAGAAAAAACGAAAATTAAATATTAAAATAAATAGCAATTTTTAGTTAATTACATTTTAATTTAATAAAATATCGACTTCAACTTAGATTCTTAGGCAAAAGAAAACACAAAACCAAAAAGATTTATCAATTATATCAGTATATCAAAACATGATTTTTTATCCTTTATATGTCAACATACTTGTTTAAATAGAAATCATTAAATATTTTAATTTTATATTAAAATTCTAGTACCCCCTGTACATATAGTTTGTCAACCAAGTCAAGTACGACAACTGTACGACGACTTGTAATCATAAATATTAATTACTACCAGTGAGGAAATACCAGATTCTTTTCTCACAATAATGTCAATGATTACATTTAATTTAAATTTCGAATAACCATTCATTTTTATAATAAAGAATGTCCAGGAAACGAGCGCGCTGTTTGGAAATGAGATCATAGAAAAATACGACTCACAATTTTTTTAACTGAATGAACAATCTAGATCTGGAATAAAGGGAGCATCCATTAATTATGTGCACATTAATTTTGGAAGGTTTTTGTACATCGACCCACCCCGTTTTTTATTTTAATTTAACTGAACTTTGACGCAATTTTGCATCGTTTTCTGTGACTCGATATTTTTTTTTGTAAACCTATTGACTAATCGCACCAATAAACTGTGTTTGATTACGGAAATCGTGTTACTTTGAAGTACTTTAAAGATAGGACATAGAAAAAATAATTATTTTGTATCTAAATCGCAAAAACAATTAATTATTTCCCTATTGTCTGATTTAAATTGCAAATCGCCAGTCAATTACATATAGCTAGGGGCAGATATAACTTGGCGCCAATTCTACTGGATGAAATTAACACATAATGCACAATTCACTTACATGATCGAACGTAATAACAACTGTAAGGTTAAAATTACAGTAGTTGCAATTCTTAATTACTTTGGTTAGGTACCTAAACGTGCTTGTTGAAATTTTTAAGACGTCAATATGAATTTACGCATTTTACACGAAATTTCCTAATTTTTTTTCCATACTTGTGGTAATTTGTATGTATTAATAAATTTTACGACGTCTCGTGTCTTCTCAATATTATTTTTAAATACGTACCTTTAAAATCCAAAATCGGAGATATATTACACTTCACTTTTAATTTGAAGTTATATTACAGTTTATAGAAATTTTTATTTTCTAGATATTTTCTTAAGTGGGTCGTAGAATAAATATGCTGCTCGACTCGTGTGGATATGATGGCCATATCGCACTTGAACGATGGAGCACTCCGCCTGCGGCGTCGTGCTCAAACTTCATCCTCGTGCGATATGGCCATCATATCCACACTAGTTGCACAAACTACTATTTATTTCAAAATATGCTCCTTTACATTTAAAAACAACCTGCCAAATGTCAAATCAATTTATCCATCCATTTTAAAGTTTAATTAAAACATTAAAGTTTCCAAAATTTCAACACCCTGTATTTCGAAAAGTAAATGTGTTAGACCACTTAATCGCGCAAAAAAAAATTATGGAAATAATAGTAAAAATGTATCCGAACAAATTCAAGTAGATCACCAGCACTGCGAATACCAGCTTTGCATAGAATTTTAATATAGCATCGGTGGTTCACTGGTAGAATGCTCGCATTCCACGCGGGCGGCCAGGGTTCGAATCCCGGTCGGAGCATATGAATCGCTGTTTCGTAAACGAGTGAGAGACTAAGGAGAGAGCACAAGCACGAAAGCAAGGCACATACCGAAGCAACGTAACATAACGTAACGCGTAACGGTCAGATCTTTTGCGTCGCGACCCCTGGTCGCTCAAACATAACCTGACGTAAAGAACTAAAGTTCCAAAAATATGGATGTTAAACCTGAGAAGACACGGAAGATTTATTGATACAATGTTAAAGTGAATTTTTTCTGACAAATATAATGTTTTCCATAATTAGAGTTACTTTTTTGCCCATTTATTTAATTATCTTCATATCTATCAAGGTTAAGAATATAGTAATGTTAACAAAAGATGAAAGAAACAGCATTTAAAAATGTCAAAGCTAAGAGTTAGAATTTCATATTAATATTTTTAAATTGCTGAAAATAGTATTTTATCGAAAGTTTATTATTATGCAATAAACTCTGCACTTCCTGTCATTAATGTTGTATTAGAAATAAATTATTTGTTGTATTTGTGTTTTAAATTGTTGCAATGTTAATAATACAATTGGTAAAAAATAAGTTTAATAAGAAAGTATTGATAATTTGAAAAAATTTAAATTAAAGAATTAAAATTTCACTTCAATAACATTCATGAGGTACAGTTTTGTATTCACTCTTCCTTTCATTGAAAATATTCTTTGGAATTTAGACTAGTAAACAAGATTGTGTGAAAAAATTTTAAATTAAACTAATGAATAATTCATGAAATGTGATTTAATAGCCAACCTGCATTTCTTCAGATGTTTAATTTGAATTGTTACACCCTGTTTTCTATATACGATACATACTATAAAAGGATATAATATAATTTCCTTTTTTGTATATCATTCTTTCATTTAAACTCCCTGTCACATTAATTATTAATTGCTAATCTTGCTTTTCCTTATATTAGTAAAACAGTCTTTAACATTTACATTTACCACGCAATATCAACAAACAAAAATCGGTAAAAATTAAACCATGTGGCAAGGTTGAATAAACAAATTTAAAATACAGTTACCTATTCATAGGATTTTTCTTTTTTTAAAGGTGAACTGCATTTTATGTAGATATTTTCTAATGCATTTAATTAATTATTACCTATTAACATTTTCTAGGAAAGCTAATGATTGTAATTTTACTTATAATAAAATAAATGATATTGAATGATACAAGTTGTCAGAACCAAACATGAGCCCCGGAAAATATGCGAACTAAAATAAGGTCATCGCAAGCAGCCAATCAAGAGCCAATGTTAACGATTGTCCATTAGTAATTGTTAAATATAATCGAAATAATATGACCGAGTGATTTCATCAACATACATCATTTTATTCATTCTGTATCAGTGTTGTCAATGCGAGGATGATTATCCCATTTTTAGACAATTTCACTAATTTGGATCCAATAGTTTTTCGTAGGAGGGATATATAAAATGGCTATTGTTTTTGGGGATTTTCCATATTGACTGGGGTCGAAGACTTTATTTAGATAACCAAAGTGTCCTTTTGGTAATTTGGACAAATTCTGATAATTTGAATAGTAAGTTCGGGTAATTTTTTATTTTTGCATCGGCAACACTGGACTATAACCAGTTCATATTTTGTTGCTTTCCATAGAAACTTGACCCTTCTTTTTCATGACATTAATACAGTCATGTAATTTAAAAATATAGACATTTAGGGCAAACGGTAGTTCTAGTTTTGGTCCAATATAAATTTTTTCATTAATATTTAGAGTTACATTTTTAGCAAGTTTGACTTTGTTTACATATCTCTTAACAGTTGACGTTTATGGTATGGATATTTGGTTATCGATTCAAAATATCGAATTGTTACTACAAAAATACAACTACAGTGACATGAACACGCCCACCAGGGCTCACGTTTGCTTCTGTCAACTTGTACTTGATAGAGAGAGAAGAATAATAATTGTTCGCAGTCAGCATTGGGCGTGTTTTCAGTTCCAGCTACCAATCTGAAATGAAAGCAGCGTTGCCAGTTTTAAATTTTTGGTACTTTCTAAGGAATAATTATCTTATTTTGGATTTAACTTTATACACTGCTTTCGATTTAACAATTATTGGTATTTAACATTGTTGCCGACAAAAATTGGAAATAACTTTCAGAGATAAATTAATTTGGCAACAGCTGACTGCGCACAATGATTCTTCTCTCTCTTTGAAGTGTTTTTCTCATATTTTCCTAGTCGCATGGCTCGAATAGACTTTTCGCAATCTGTATATGTATGTAATGTATATAATAAGATCTACATCAATTACTGCAAAACTCTTTGTGAAAAGTGTCTGCAGAGAACTGTAAAAAAGCTGTGAGTCATACGCATGAAGAAGAACAGAAGATATGGCAACTGCACAATATCATGGACGGAACCGTTGAATCTTATTGGAGTTAAAGATTCGTCAGATTCTGATTAAATGGAATTTTGATTGGGTACATCATCTGCAAGCTTTTAACAAAACAGCCTTATGCGATCTATACAGTTAAAATCACGGCGAGAAGTGTGCATCGCGAGTGATTGAAAGAGCACGCTATATAAGATTAAGGGAAAAATAATCAAATGATAATGGTGCTTTCTGTATAATGTGAAAAAATAATCCATTATCCATTACAAAGATACATAATTGTTCAACCTCTCACTTTTTTTCGCACTAAACTTTGTCAAATAATAAAAATAAATGTCAGTTTTGATTTTATGCATTATCCACAATGACTAACATGATTTATTTTATTCATATCACCATCCAAGCCCAAAGTTGATGGAAAAATAGTATTTTTTTAGTGAAATTCATGCCGATAGTAGCTTGTAGTAATAGTTAACCTTGAATAAAATATGTTTTTCAAATGACAAAAACTATAATATAAGTATAATGAACACTACTATAAACAATAAAACATGAACACCCACAAATTTAACACGTAATATGGTCGCTTTTAAGACCAATTTTATCGCTTACGAAATTTAGGTAAAAATTTGGCAAGGTTGCCAAATGTCTCGGCAATATTACATCTTGAAAATATTATTTTATTGATTTAACGATCTGAAACTTATCGTAAACAAACATATTATTCTATCTCAGCCGTAATCTAGAGATTGCGGAAAGCAGTCACCGGAAGGGAAACAGAGCCTTCTTGACCAAGCCAAACAATGCAGTCTCGACATACCTACATACAATCACACACAAATACAAGCAAGTCTCGACCTGTCTGTACTTGTTGCTTGTTAGTTGTACTCGCCTGTTGCTCTTCGTCTGCGGCCTGCCGTTACCTTTTGATTGCATTTGCAGCTGCCGCATAGAAACCTCCTCCTAAGATTTCCCTTTTCCTCAAACAGCGGCGTTACTCTAACTTTTAAAGAGGTAGTAGAAATATAAATACTTGTATCCATTTATCAAAATATATGTTGCGTAATATAATCCAAATTAATAATGTTTTTATTGAAACTCGTGTCGGAATTCTAAATGAATATGAATAGAAATTGATAAAATGTAGGTGGTAAAATTGGAATTGCGTATTGTTTTTTGGATTGATCGTAAATAACTCTACTAACGGCTTTTTTTATTAGTGTATTATTACTGCGTTAAACTTGCAAACCTACGCATCAATTTCAGTAAAACCGTGAAAACGCTGTAAAATAATCAATAGGCTTACTCTGAAAGTGCACTTGGGCGAAAAAAAACAGGAAAACCAATAATATGAACACCAAAAATATTGCGCAAAGTATTTTTTAGCAGCCCAAATGCGGGAAATTCATAATGCCACTATTTTTTAGTTTCTCTTCTGCTTATTTTGTCCCAAGTCTTCTATTATTTATTGAATTACTAGATATATTGTTGACTTTGAATATCCCTACATATCCCAGCGGTTTCATTAATTGTTTTTAACATTTTTTTATTAAATCCTTTTCATATTTCAACAATTATAACTACCACTTATCCACTTATCGGTAGTTAGTTGAAAATACTTTGTTGAAAATTAAGCTAATTTGTCGAAATATTAAGTTAAAGTGCCACACAAATTCAGCCAATAAATGAACACGAATATATTTATTTTTCTGTCATATTTCAAGTGCGACACTACCAAACTACAAATTTGTTTTTGCTTTGTAACCTACCGATTGATTTAGTCACATTCGACAATGTGAAGTAGAGGTCGATTTCGGTCTTATTTAAAAAAAATGGGTCTGGTTTTTTGTTGTTCGAATATGATTCCATATGTCACTGCATCAAAGAAAAAGGCAGTAAACAAGAACCTGTACCCAATATGATTGAAATTAGCTCGAGTCTGGAGGAAGAAAAACATTATATCTGTAGACACTATAAAATTCGGTGTTATTTTTTATAAAATCATAAATAATTTTATACACTATGTTATTTATAAGATGTGACATTAAATATAAAATAAAGTTATTTATTTCAATAATTGTGAAAACAAATAGAAAAAAAATTTCACAGCAGCGGCGAATCGAACCGCCATACTTCAGCTTTAACTTTTTAATTTCCCGTGTCCCTAATCTGCTGACTATGTCCTAAGCACTTGTAAGTGTTCGAAAGTGGTATGAAAATGGAGTTCGACCTTTTCAAACATAGGTAGCTATCCATTTTTTTGTTTAACCAGAACGAATTCAAGTAAATTAAAAGAGCATTTGAACTTATTTTTCAACGACCTTTCCAAATCTGTTAATATTTTTTATGGACGCTATATGGTAAAAAAGTTAGCTCACGTTTAACAGTTTTGTACAGGCATCCCAATGTCGCATCTTATAAATAACATAGTGTATATATGGGTATATCAGAAATTAGTCAAAGAGATTTTTTTTACGAAAAAATATTGAACGGTTATACTTTTTTTATATATTTAATCGAAGACCCGAAAAGGCGAGCACTTTTTTTATGATTTTTTTATATAGATGTAAGATTACCATGTTTGATTTGAGTAAGTTTGATGTCACTGAACCCGGTTGTTGATCTGTTTTTTGATTGCTAGATAAAATACATATACCCAACATGTCTAGAATCAATAAACTCGTCTATCGAGAAAAAAAAAATAGCAACTAAATGTCTCACCAACTAACAATTTGTAAAATAATTCGTACACTAAGAACAGGTTCTATGTATAGAATGTTCTGGCATAATTAAATGTAAATTTACAATATGACCCACAACATAGTATGGATAACTCAAAGCTTATATTGTAACTTTGCAATGAAGGTTTTTAAAAATTCCGTAGAAAGACTGAAATAGGCGAACCATAATATTAAATTTCACACATTCTAACAAGGTACATCGCGGCGGCTTTAGCAGCCGTTATTACTGAAAATTTATTTTGATTATTACAGTACTCAAAAAAAGTTATATAATATTTTTATGATGCGTTTAGGAAATAGAACATTTTTGTGGAAAATTCTTGCGGTTCCCTAATTTAAAAAATGTAACGACACGACGATCGAGTTCGGCTGCCAGTTTCAGCGTCATTAAAAAGACTGGTTTGGTTGAATGAATGTAACATGACACTGTCGTTACTACAGTTAATTTATTACAATAATAAATATAATAAAAATTATAAATGATAAAGATAGGTAGATTTTCATTAATCTAATATTTAGATAAAAGTCCGAAAACCGGTCCATTTTTTTTTTGAATTATTATCTAAATCATACAGGGTGAATAACCTTCTAGCGTAGGTAAAGGAAATCACATCAAGTGGTAATGAGGTGATTGTAATTAGAGTAGGATTTTATAAAAAAATTTATTTCCAACAATAGAAATGTAATTTGTTTGCTTTAGTTGAACTCATTGCACTTGTTGACCAGAGAATTATGGCCATAGCACAAAATTACACAGGCTACAAAAATAAATGCAACTATGTATTTTCTAAGTACTTTCAGTACACCCAAAGATATATCTATCAACATTTCGAAATTTACTTCATGGACAAAACAAATTTTTGGAATACCAGTCCAAAGATCCAATTTAAAAGTACAAAAGAGAGAAAGGGCTGGGAAGCAGGGCCTCCTATAGCAGCGAATCTCAACTGGTACACTGATGGCTCCAAAACAGACTCTGGAGTAGGAGCCGGAATATATGGGGTACAAGAGAAGATCAGGATCTCTCTCTAGGGAAACATGCTACTGTCTTTCAGGCAGAGGTAATGGCGGTGCAATGATGTGCAGAAGAGTTGATGAGACGGAAGGTGGATAGATAGCCAAAGAATCGTCATCTAAAGGCTTATATCGGATAACATCAAATCTATCGCAAGGCCCTCAATAGACTAGGAGTCATAATAGGAGTGACCCTAGCCTGGGTACCAGGTCACCAAGGAATAAAAGGCAATGAAAAGGCCAATTAATTAGCCAAGCAGGGAGCAGCGGAGGCCATGATAGAGCCAGAACCTTTCTGTGGAATTGCTAAATGCTTAGGTAAAGAAGGCATTCACAAATGGATAAACAAACAGGCGTTGTGCTGGTGGTATGAAACCCCATGACAAAGGCACGCTAAATTATTCCTTAAAAGCCCTTCGGCCAAACTGTCACACGGTCTATTATGTCAAGGATGATGGTGGGAATGCTGACCGGAAATTGTAGGCTGAGGGAACATTTGCACACAATTGGCCTAGCTGATGACAGCCTATGCAGGTTCTGCCAGGAAGAAGATGAAACCGCAGAGTACATACTCTGTGAGTGCGAAGGCCTAACAAGGTTGCGGATTCACTTACTCGAAGAGGAAAAACGAGGACAGAGAGCTAAGCAAGGGAGGCGCTTCAATCCTAATCTAATCTAATCTATACAAGGATTAAAAAACGTACCTCAAATGGGAACAGTGAACGTTTTTTTGAGACAAGTATACGGATTAATTTTAAAAAATTCAACTTCGACTTCAACGTATACTCGTACTCGAGTATTAATCAAATTTCAAATATGTCTCCTAACTTTGAATATTTTAAGCGTTTTAGGGACAAGGGTTGGTCCCTCAACTTGAAATATCGACTATTCATCTAAATTAGTATTCTGTTAGGACGCAGTTATTTTGTCAATACAGCAATACTTGGAGTTCGGACTTCGTGTTCAGAATTAATAACTTCTTCAAACATTCTTTTTATGGTTCCATATTATACAGATTGTCTCAGAATCCTATTGCCTTTTATTACTTGGTTAATAATTGAAGATAATTCACTTAATAGCAAAAATTAGACGAACCAAATCCAGCAGAAAATAAAAACTAAATCGTGTAATGATAATCATCGATATGTTTTGTTGCGAGCTGCACACACACATTTTTCTACTCCCAGTCGTGATAATAAAAATTTTAGGAATTTAAAAAATATATTTTTCATACAAATGTTCGAATCGCCTTATATATTCCGTTATATCATTAATTAACATACGTATGTTTTTTTTATCGATATTACGTAAAAAATAGTATATTATGTTACTAGGAGTAGAAGGCCAACATTATTGTTGAGCCCAGATTCTTGCACTGCCGAGGCGCTAGCCGAGGCTGTGCAAACTGGGCGAAACATATAATGGGCCTTCTGCTCCGAGTAACATATACTATTTTTTCTTCAAGCGTAATAATAATATGCATTTTATAAAAAATATAGAAGGCTTTGTTTATATCTCAACTATTTAATTAATACAAACGAAAAATTACATAAAGTGTTACCTATTTATTAACAGTAATATTAAATGTGCAGTTTTGTATACTGCAGTTGTTTAAATTTAAGCCACTGCCACCGCTTTCAGCTTCGACATTTACAATTTTGTCATTGGTATACATCATATTATTAGTAAGTTGATTGTCGATTATTATGTCAGCGATTCCAGAACTATTACTTGGTTGTTCTTGCCAATTAAGTATTTTTTGTGCAGTTTGTGTTTTACTGGAAATGGAATCCTCTAAGTACCCTTCAGCAACACTGGTGGATTTCCATCCACCATGCCGCTTTAAAGCGGTAATATCACCTCCGTTGTCAACTAAAATAGTTGCGGAAGTCCTCCGAAGGCAATGTCCTGTATATTCATGAGGATTTGTTAATTTCAAAAACGTAGCAACGTCTTTTGGTACGTTTGATATTTTGTGGATACCCATTACCACACGGTGACATTTACCATTCTGGTATTTAATAAAAAATCGCTGCAGGCCAATATCATCCGGACGAAGAGCCGTATACTGTCTTACCAAATTCAAATAAAAATCGCCAATTATAGTAAACGACCGTTGTTTTTTGTTTTTTGTGTTTATGATTTTAACCAAAATTAAATTTCCCAAATCTTGGATTTCGCTAGACTTTAAATTAACAAGTTCATCGCATCTAAGGGCTCCTGTGACTCCAAATATTAATATAACCTAAAACAAACGTTGAAATAAATAAAAAAAAAAGCTGGTAGCACCGGGATTAGAACCGCTGACCTTTGCGACCGAAGACAAAAGCTCTGCCACTGAGCTACCGTCATTAAATGTTATAAGTAGGAAATGAGGTAATATTTGCTGTCAAGTTAAATATTGATCTGCTAGTAGATATCACTGTCAACGGTTTAATAAACGTAATAATGATTAAAAAGAAATAAGAAAGTACCTACCTTTGTTGCTAAATAAACATTATTTGGTGCATCCTTGAGAAATTTATCAAATTGATCTTGTGTTAATACTTTTGATTTTTTCGGTGTATAATTTTCCCCTTGGCGCTTTATAAATGCAATTAATTTGCTATATTTTTCTATTTTAACATTATGTTTAATGTTTAATTGACTTTTAATCATTGAATACTGTGCCCATAGAGTAGAACTTTTAAACTTTCTGGACAAATTCGTGAAGTATGCAAGCATAACGTTTTCCGTGTATTGCTGTACATTATATTCATTGCACCATTTTAGAAATTTTTCGTATGCAAAATCATACAGTTTACGCGACTTCGTTGGAATTAGAGTTTCAATACTGGAATTAGCTATTTCAACTAATTCCGGAGGCGTACATTGCAATTCTTGAGACATTTTTCACAAAATTTTCAAAACAGACAAACGTCAAATTAAATAAGTTTAAAAATGACAGTTCCTACCTACTTGATTACAACGCCCCATTATTTTATTAGTACAATAATGAAAATTAATTTTTGTACTAGTAAAATAATGGGATATTTCTACGGTCTGTGTTGCAAAAAGTAATATAGTTATTATTATACGCTTGAAGGAAAATAAATATATTCGAATTTTTGATGTGAGAAATGATACACTCTGAAATATTCCTTTCGAGGAAAACTAGATAAACTTTCCTAAGCCAAGATGCCAAGGTCTGAATTACAAATAACTAAATAATGCTAATATGTTGGCTCGTGTAACCGGTAGTGATCATTCTTAAAACACTTGCGAGCTCCATTTCATAATAGACGAGCAATGTTGCCGAATTTAACAAAAATAAATTATTGACAAGATTATTCAATCTTTTTTTTGTATGTCTATCGATTTTATTTTGTCTTCTCATAGTCTGGAACAAATCCATTAATTATTTTCCTATTACTGTAAATTCTTGAATCGTATTCAAGAAACTATAAGTGATGTACTAGATGTCAATTCATTTTCATTCGAACGAATCGTGACCTATAAAGTTTACACAAATTGTAGTTCAGATTCAAAATTGGCATCATAAATTGGTTTCACACAGAACGTATAGACCAATTGTAATAATATTTAGTGGTTGTGTTTGTTCTATGTACACTTTATTTTAATTATTATTTACATGTGCCCAATATATTAATTACGAGCCGATGATCTAACATTTATTTTGTTCGTTTTCGTTGTCGTCTCTCTGCTTCTCTATGTTCACTTGTCTGTCGTCAACTGTCAACTGTCCGCTGTCAGTTGCCACTCCTGTTCGTTGGGATTGCACTTATTCACAATATACTACACCGATATTAACAAACAAAATTGTATGTAAACCATTCACAGTTAGTCCCGGTAGGTGGCGATGCAATTTGGTTCACACTTCTAAATGGCTAATCCGATTTTGCTGAATTGTTGCATTGAGAGTTTTTTGGTACGACCTTTCCATGTAGGTTTATTGGGTGATCTTCACTGAGACCTAAAATATTTAATGTGCCCCTTTAGCTGTATTTAGTTCTTGAGGAAAGTCATTGAGACTAGTAGCTTCTTTAGTCTTATTTCCCGGGGGAATTTTAGTATATCTGTAGACCACATAATCTACATTCCTGTTAAAACTCTTAATGCAGTTTTACTTTAACTTACGTATTCAATTGATCTCAAAGGCATGTAGTTGTTTCTAAAAATTTTATAATCCACTTTTATTGTTTATTTTTAGAACTTTAGTTCTTTATGTTAGGTTGGTCTGACCGTTACGTTAATTGGAGCGAGGGAGGTCGCGACGCAAAAGATCTGACCGTTACGTTACGTTCTTACGTTATGTGCCTTGAGCGCGTGAGCTCTCGCGCTTTCTCCTCAGTCTCAGAGCTAGTCTCTCGGCGCAAAATGTTGATTGTCAGCATACATTGTATTATTAATTACAGTTAATAGAATACTCAATATGTACTTTGTGCCAATCAACTTGTTAATAATATTTTTATAATTAATACTACTGTATATTTTTGTTAAATGAAGTTTCATCCAGAATAAAATATATTCTTATATTAATATGTGTATTTATTTATTAATTCAAAAAATTTGATTATTGCTTTGAAGGAACTAAAGTTCTTACCGTGTGACCCGCGACACGCTGTTCAATTTTTTTTATTCAGGCGACATTTTAAACATTCTTTCTAATTAAATAAAAGCCGACTGTTTCTGGCTGCTTCCCTAAAATTGACGTGAAACAACAATTTATCTATTTTTATAAAATCTCAGTCAGAGCGTGTCCGAAAGGGCATTGACACAAATAACAACGCTTCTTTTTCCCAGGGTTTTTTACTTCCTGGAATTGAAAAAAAAATTAATTTATCCTGTTAGGTAAAGTATATGTAAATGGGAGGGATAAAGGTTTGGGGAGAAAAGACAAATTACAATAACGTTTTTTTTTTAATGAAGTTGCTAATGGCATTTACAAACTAGCTATCTTCTGTAAGTTCCTTGTGGCATTATTTATTATTTTTTCTCCTATTTTTTGGGAATCAAACCACAATAATGTTTTTTATTTTTTTATTTCGACGTTTCGGTAGCGTTTCAGCCACCTTTGTCAAGATTAACTAATAATTAAATAATTTTTGGTCCCTATCTGACACAACGAAAAAAATATGACAACTAGACAATCAATAATATTTTGAAGTTTAAGACTACAAAACTTTGTTGTCAAATTTTATTAAGGTCCATTCATTAGTAGATCACATCTCTGGTAAAATGTGAAATAAAATATTTTATTTTATGACATTCCAAAGATATGATAGTCTACTAGCAATGGAATCCAGTGAAGTGCACGTTCCAGTAACGGCTTTTATTGGGATAGCGCTTTTTTTTCGCTTATTTTAGAAATGTTGTTAATAAAACGCGTTTGTTGTTACTTTTTTGTGTATGATTATTTTTATTTTCAAAATATGTATGACTCAGTTTGGTGATTTTGTGTATTGAAGTGTGAATCGATTAACAACTATTCCAATGATAAATCATAGGAAAACCTGGACAAAAACTTATGATGCTATCCTGATAACGCAGGTAATTGATTATTGGAAATTTCTCTTTCTAACATTGGTAACCAAATTTGACTACACTCGGCTGAAATACTAGCTACACATGTATCTGCATTTAGTTGTATTAAAGCACTTTCTTTGATTTTTCGTCTTTTATTATTGGGCTCTTTCAATATTATTTTTGTCGAATCCCATTGAATTTTATGCCCCTCTTCCCAAGCATGTTTACAAATACCTGACTTAAAGAACTCCCTATCTTTGATATATTTTTTATGTTCACTTATTCGGACATTCAATGGTCTAGATGTTTCACCTAAATAGAAGTTGTCGCATTCACAAGATTTCTGATATATGCAATTTTTTGAAGATTGTTCTTCATTTTTTGGTTTTGCTTTTTGCTTCAAATCTAACAATACGTGGAATGTCATAAAATAAAATATCATCATCGAAATTTCTTTCCTTGCTACACACACCACACAGATTTCGTCAAGGTGGTCATTATTCAAAACAACAAGCTTATTGACAAAATTTATTTATTTTTTTTTCATTTTATTATCAACACGGGTCTATGTTTATTTTATTTATTAGTTTTTTATCTTTCTAGGTTAGTAGAATTAACTATTTATAAATTTTCAAAATTTGATAATAAATTCAGAGGTATACTTGACACGAGAATAACCAATGACCAGTTACAACACCTATGAGGACATGTGTATTACATAAAATTCCCAAAAAAAAGTAGATCGAAAACGCCGAAAAATTCAATAAATCAACACCCCGCCTGAGACCCACGCGCAACATATTCGCAAATGACCTTCCTGCTTTATTTTTACTTTTTTATTTTATTGTGCTTAGACATCTTTTCAATTTATTATACAATAATGATTGCTCATGTGCGCCGACAGAAAATATTTCAGAAGGTTAAATGTATTAAATATGATTTTTAACATTTTTTCTTATTATATCTATTTAATATTTCGCCACAAAAGTAAACTAAGTGATACTAAAAGTGATGTTGCCATATCGTATAACGTAACTGAGAACATTCAATTTTATTTTAAGATTTTTAAAAATGGATATAGTTGAAAAAGTCACGCTTATATCATTATCTGAACTGAGGTGACATATTTTGCAATCATTTAAGTAAATACGATAAATTTGTTGACTTTTGCTTTAGACCCGGGTGGTCTTTGCTGCACATTTCCGTAGGATTACAAATAAATTCAATAATCGGCATACCTCTTTTTAAGTTCGCATCTTATCATCGCCAATACCAATTATCATTGATATCACTTATTATTTTGTTAGTACCTTGAAATTTTTGCCCACTCTGTACCAATTTGAAGCAACTTATTATACATTTTTGGAATCAGCTCAGAAGGGGCAATAATGGGCTCGTTTACTAAAATTTTTAAATCATTTTTAAATGTAAAACAAAGTACTAAGGATAAAAATATGATTCTGAAGATTTCATGTCAATAGAATATGTTGTTCTCCTAATACAACCAATTAAACAAGCATACCGTAGCGGGGCGAAGACTATGAGTGTGACGTCACGGCATATGAAAGTTAATGTGCACTAACATTACGCTTCTGACTGTAACGTGCCTCGCGTAAAATTTATTTATTTTGAATTACTCGCAAAATCTTGTGTGAATAGAATAGAATGTGTGGACCTAATTTTAAAAAAGCAGACTCATTAAATCATCCAGTAGTGGACTTGCTAATGATTATGGAGCTTTTCAATCAAAAACACGAGTTTATTAAATTATAATTTTATACTATGTGACACATCGTTTTCCGGCCAGAAGGATTAAAGTTTTCAATATTTTCATAAAAACATGCCCTCTCAAATGATATACATGGTGATTCCAGATGTTTTATTTTATTCCTGGTCTGGTGGACAAAGTTACGGAGTTCCTATAGTTTACTCAGTAAAAAATTGCAATTTTTTTAATTGCAGACTGCCCAATTAAAGGAGCTTCTCCAAATTCTATTTATGATGAATGTGTAGTGGAAATTAAATCACCAATGTTGAAAAGAACAAGAAAAACTTATTTTGATGCAGCTAATATTAGTTCCAAATGTTTGACATCAGATTCATTCACTGGTAAAAAAGCGATATTTGTTAGAGCTGATCCGGACTTTGGAATAAAATAAAATAATTTCTTTTAAAACATAATATACCTACGCCAGTTTTGCTGATGATCTACTGAAAAAGATTACCTGTTTTTTGGAAAAAAGCAGTACCTATTTAATAAAATCTAATTTGTGAAGAACTGACCCATTATTTATTACATAGTTTTGAATATTATTAACACCACAAGCTATAAGAACAATATCATCTATGTATTTAAAAAAAATTAGATTAATACAAGCGTGTGGTTTTCAATAACCCTCTCAATATGGATTCACAACGTATTTTATAACGATTCTTATTATTGAAGAAAAATGAAATCCTAAAAATACACAAACAAAGTAGGTATGTTGACTTATCAGTGAATGCCTTGAGTCTTTTTATGCTTTTCTGCCATTGCTTCCGTTTTTTTGCATCCTTATTAATAGAAATAAATGTTTTGTTAGATGTTTTAATCGTAGTACTTTTACATTCTGGAACCGCACAATATTCATAGCTTTTCTTACTCTGGTTCTGGTCCATTGTGTCGAATAGTTTAAATTATTTCTAAACGTTCTTATTTCACAAATATAACACTGTTTAGAGTTTGCTAAAACGTATAATAAAAAATAATGAGCATATAAGCAAGCAAAGTACTGTTACTAGCTAAGTTGTCATCCAACCGAGAACCGATCAGCGCGGTATCCGCTCTCTGAACGAGAGATTTCATATGCGATGACGTCACGCCTGAAATTCGGAAAGGAGCGCTGTTTAATGTTTATAATTTTTTTTAGGCGACTTAGGAGTCTCGCTGACGTCTAATTTTTTGCACAGAGCTTCAAAATGATGTGCTTATCCTAATGGTAAAATAAAAAAAAATATGTAAATTTGCCCATTGAAAAAAAAGTGGGGTATCACACGAAGATGGTTCACCTTGTATATTAGATTATAATTTGAAAAAATAGTATATTAAAATCAAAAATCGACCTGCTGTATGCTATTTTGAAAGAAATATGACAAAATGGTGGGTGAATATGATCTTATACCGACAAATATGTCAAAATAAGCCATCAATATTTTATTGAATATATTACAGATGTGTACCAAACGGCAATTCTTCAAAGTTCATTCTTATCTCTTGAATAGTATCATGCGTTGGATGGCAAGTTGAAGAAGGGACAGAAAGATTTATCTCCCGTTTGTGAGATAAGAAAACATGAGAACGAGATTAAATTTGTTGCTCCCATATATTTAAAACCCTACATTTCCTTTAATATACCACAATATTATAGTTATCAATTGAAAAATATTGACCTCTGTGGTTTAAATTTCAAAAAAAAATTAGTCTTTTGGCGAGGATGGCAACTCTATTTTGATAATCGAAGAAAAAAATATATATCCAGTTGAAAGTTTTTATTTATCTTATTATACAAGGAGAGATTTGTACTTTTGACAGACAGTAAATCTCATAAAGTACTTGGGTTTACAATTTTTTATCTAATCAACAACTTGTAAGCTTGAGAATATTATAAATATAAATGTAACCTTTATCTCGGTCAATATTACGACGACAAATATATACATTGTATAACATCTTACTTAATTTCATTCATATCTACAGTGGTGTAGTTGAAAGTTGATGGGCAATTGATGTTAATAATAAAAAAAAAAAGTGTTACAGATAATGCTGGATGAAGGATGTTTAGGAATTAATTTTGTAAATAATGTGAAAGGTCGTTTGATTGTGGATTTTAATGTAAATTTTGATTTTTAGCAACATATTTTGTTATAAATGCATTAATTTTACCATCACTTATATATACACGCATCGAATTTAGACAGTGCATCAATTCATTAATTGATTATTGTATGATAAAGAAGTTTCACAAATTACAAGATTTGTATCGTCAGAGTTTAAATTATAGAAATATAATAAATTATTATTATGGAAAGACTCCACATACTGTGGGTTAAAACAATTAATAGACGAGTTCAGTTTAAGTGTGGCCAACAAAAAAAGTTTTTTCTTACAGGAATGACAGTTGTCTAGACTCCGTTTCACATAAGTAGAAGCCACGTTGTTGTCTAAAACAGCGCCATAAAATTGACATTCGACTTCGAATCAGTAGCGTAACGATTTCACAGTTTGTAGTTGAAAACAAAATTAGAATCTTCAACACCAACAAGTTTTTTTAGGAGGCATTGTCTTAGGACAAATAAAACACTCACTCACAAATAAACTAGCTTGAACGTCTTAAAATATTCGAAAATCAAAAATATTTGACAGTAACCTTGAATGTCAGTAATAAAATGGAATGAAACATCGTTTGTACGGGTCCTTACGGGGCCACATAGGTAAAAAGATCGATTTTGGTTTCTGCGCAAAGAAGCTTGCAAACTTTATGTGAAACTTGTAATGTGAAACGAAGTCTACTATTCAAAACAAGATTTTTGCAGGTTTTTATCGATGACATCTACATTGCTTTGTTAAAACAGTAAACAATGAAGCGGTTGGCAATAATGTTAGGAACTTTTTGCAAGTTACCATTTCATTTTTGTCATTCTGTCACTTGTTATGACATTCATTTTTCTTGATACTTGCTTAATTGTATATGTATATTCTTCATTAGCCTTTTGTAGTAGCTCTAGTAAAGTTGTATATCTTTATTCTTATGTTTGCTTTTACCACTGTCATCTGACATACAGAAGTGATACGGTGACATGCCAGAAGTTTTTATTCAAAGTGCTTCCAATTATGTACACAAACGAACGAAGCATAACAACAAGTAAATCTTTCTAACCACAAAAATAAAACTTTCAGCCATGATTCGCTTTTTAATGCAATTCTGGCAAATGCTGCCAACAAAATTACAGGCTATCTAACGTCACTCAGCTCTAAATCAAAAGGGTCTTTTACACTTAACCTCAAAATTATAATCAATGACATATGTTTTCAAAATATGACAACAGAACTGTCAAAAGTAACAGATAAAATTTATGTTGACCATAGATAAGAAATACGTTAATGACGTCATAATTCCGTCTCATCCATTTCATGAATGAGGGAGCAAGCTGGACAATGTATGACGTAACGGCAAAGAATGGCTGAACAAACTCTACCTGGCGGGAACCAAATTACCAACACCTATTTGTTAACCGTTTTAGATTCCAAAAACAATCTATAATATAGAGGAATTCTGCTTATTAACTCTCCCGAGTACTTCAAATGATCATGAACAAATCTTGGTAATTTCTTGAATAAATACGTAAAAACCTGTTAAATCGGATCGTCTGGTGGCAACACTGCTGGTTTATGTTTAACATAGTTATTCGATGATTTCATATTCCATTTCCCACTTCTAACATGGTTACAACTTCTCTTTAACTCGCTAATTAACAAGCAAACAACATTCCCAATTAATGGTATTATCTTTGTAAAATCTCGAACATATTCTTACATCCGGCAACACGGTCTCTTTCGATGTCTGCGGTGCGCTCATGTCTGGCTTTAGATATTTTCGCTTACTTACGTCAGTCAGTTTTCGATGCAAATGGGTATGAATTAATTCCTCCACATTCTTTTATTTCTTTATTTTTTCACATATATGCGACTGGTTTTATTTCTTAGAATCGCGAATATGAATGGAGAGGACCGTGAGATCCTTGAAAGAGGATGTGCGCGAAAATTTATGGTGCCATTACGTTTAAAATAATATGTGTAATTTTTTGGATATTTACTTGCAAAAATTAACAAAAAAATCATTAATTGTTTAAAAAGAAAATATAATGTCTAATTACTATTTGTTGAATTAGTCAGAAGATTATTTCCACACTATATATA
>CAJUYG010000099.1:46801-102689 GCA_910591675.1 Galerucella calmariensis | reverse complement strand
TATTTTCACATTTTTGGAATGGACTTTTTTTTCTGATTTCAAAAATAGTTGAATTGTCTCCCTGAAATGGCCCTTCTGGTTGCACACCAGCATAAATTTCCAATTTTGATGTATAATAAGTTCGAGCATCAACTAGTGAGAAAACTTTTATGTCGTACTTACTGGGTTTCTTAGGCATAAACATGCGGAAGGCACATCGACCGCGAAAAGGAATCATCATTTCGTCTAATGTGGCGTACTCCCCTATCGAATGATAACGCTGGCAATTGTTATTGAATATTTCAAATATTTCGCTTATGGGCGCCAATTTATCTATAGATTGCCTCTCTGCTCTCGTTGTCGGATCATCAAATCTGATGACTCTCAAAAGAAATCGGAATCTCCTTTGTGACATTGCTGCTACGAATATTTCCGATCCCATTCCATCATTACTCCAATACTCCTCCAAAATTTGTCTAGCTGCTCGTTCAGTGCCGGCAAGATAAAGCAAGCCAAAAAAGCACTTCATCTCTACTTTAGGAAAACATATCCCATTTCCTCGTCTTTTCTGCTGATCTAAATAAAAATAAAAAGAAATTGAATTTTCATTTAAAATATCTATCAAAAAATATTTATCACATTTCAAATGTATTTATTTACTTATCATAACATGAAAAATGTAGGTCAATTTAATTTTAATTATTTATATATGCATAATAATAATCTGATTATCAATAAATAAATAAAGATGCCCTAGACAAGATTAACGAATGTTTAAAAACAACATTTAAGATAAGTATGCTAATCTTCAGGGATAACTGTTGTCATACGGAAATATACTAATTTCTCCGTAGATTAAATATATATTTTATTCGTTACATAGATTGAATATACTTAACCCAGTTAATATTTGAATGAATTGAAGTTTATTAAATCAGTCACATAATGTATATAAACCAAGAAAATCCATAATCTTCTTGAACTTAAAGTTATGGGTCAGACTGTTCCAAGTTTTGTTGAATCTATGTCTTCCAAATTTTGTTAACCCTACCCACATAAAACATACTTTATAATAACAATAACTAATATCATTGAGTTGTCCTTAGCTAGACACTTCGGTTGCGCCATTTGACGATATATTTGTCTGAGTTTAAAGGACAGGAGGGATGCTGGAGAAAATGTGGATAAGTAGCACGACGCAATTTTCTACGGAGTGGAGGAGAGTCCTCTCCCGGTAAATAACCCCTCGGGACGCATGCCGTGAACCGAGGCGGCTAGACGCCGGTATCGGGAACGCCTGACGTCGCGACGCCCAGTGACCTTGGCCAAAACTTCTCCCCCTTTCTCTATCACCCGTTTTCAGTCTGCCAAGCTAAAGGGGATGTGCCTGCTACAATGCATAATTTAGACTGAATTTTATCAACCTTTTTTTTTATTTACTGAAATATATGGAAAAAATTGTCTTTCAAGATACCTTTTTCGTCTAAGGATAAAATTGTATGGGGATTCTTCTCCCTGTCTTAGTTCCATTTACTAATTTTATTTAAATATTGTACCTTTATTTGGCAACACTTTTCTTTCTTTGTGTTGTGTGACCTCCAAAGACTTTCTAGCTATTTAAATTAGTAGGTTAATGAGATAATTAATATCTTCTGTAAGTTCCTTGTGAAATTGCTTATTCTTTTCTATTCTTCCAAAATAAGCTAAAAAAAAGCGCTATCCCAATAAAATCCGTTCCTGGAACGTGCACTTCACTGGATTCCATTTCTAGTAGACTATCATATCGTTAGAATGTCATAAAATATTTTATTTCACATTTTACCAGAGGTGTGATCTACTATGAATGGACCTTAATAAAATTTGACAACAAAGTTTTGTAGTCTTAAACTTCAAAATATTATTGATTGTCTAGTTGTCATATTTTTTCGTTGTCAGATAGGGACCAAAAATTATTTTATTAATTTTATTACTAGTTAATCTTGACAACGGTAGCTGGAACGCTACCGAAACGTCGAAATAAAAAATGAAAAACATTATTGTGGTTTGATTCCCAAAAGAATAAGAGAAAAAAGAGATAAAATATAAGATATAAGAAGAGTTCGATTCATGAAATTGAAGCATATATTTTTAAAGACTGATATTTCTGTCATTTATCGAAAATCGATACACAAAAGCGTTCACAAAACGACAATCTCGTAAATCTAAGAGACTAAGTAAACCTCATTTTTGGCAGTAGATAAAATTCCATTAGCGTTCCAGCCAAAAATTGTTTATTTTCATTTCTATTAGTTCAACGAACGTAACGTCGTCTTATGACTTTAAAATAAAATAACGTGACTATTTCTAAAAATAAATATCCGATTTTCAAATTTGGACATCTTTTAATACTCCCAACATGATTTTTGGATTAATTTTTTTTCGGATCCTTATTTTTGGACAAAACTACTAAATTTTTGGTTAAAACAAAATATCCATTATTGAAATAAAAATACCAGTACATAAAAAATATTGTCTGTAGAATAAAACTAAATAATCTATAAACCTTGCATCAAGGCATTAAAAAAACCATTTGTATTCGAATTATGCGATTGAAATGAAAAAAGTATTTGTGGTTAACAAATAAAGAGTCGAGGAAGATACAATCACCCTGTATATTGATAGTATAACCGGCGTCGATTTTAAGAGTAAACCAAAGTAATTCATAAATAAAAATAGATACATTCGAGATCTTATTCAATATTGACACTCGAAATTTTTGATAAGAAGAATAGATAAGGATATGACTCGTATTTTAGGTTTCATTTAACAACGTAGATATATAAAATATCTGCTTAAATGATATTTCATAATCTGTTTTATTATCTTACACGTGTGAGAAATTTCATGAATGTATACAGAGTGTTTGGCTTTATCATGGGTTCTATTTTTTATCTTCTCTTTCGCATCACTTTCTTGTAACTAACTATTTATTAGGTTTGTTCCAACCAGCGTCGGAAACCGTCCGGTTTCGGCGTATTTGCGCCTCATCAGTACTAGGCAGATATCATCCGCCCAGAAGCTATGAGAATTGTCTTCATTTTATGTGATTGATCAAAAGAACTACTCTTTCATCATCTGAACCATGTAGAGATCCTTCTCATGTTCCTTAATAATTTATTAATAATCCTACTGTAATCATATGCTTTAATGAATTGTTTTCAAAATATTTCACTTTGCCGATCCATAATTTTTTATATCCCTGTATTCTGTGGAGTTAAATATTTTCCAATTTTTTTTTGCGAATGATGGGACTCCGGACCACCCCCAAAACTTGTCCGAAACGTAGACATTTTCATAATTGACCTCGTTCGGTGCACTTGATCGCCTTTCGATAAAGTTTAATTGGTTTTTAAGATAATCAATCCTCACATGGAGGAATGCCGGTTACTCCGTTCGAAAACTGGAACCGCCAACAACTTGCCTTTCACATTCCATCGTGGTAACGGACTTCTTTTCTTTTATTTTCTTCTTCTCTTTCTTTTTATTTTAGACCGTCGTTATTGTCAGAGTTTCTGTACTATTTACATACAGAGGCGAACTCGGCTGGATATTTCGCAATAAAAAATTTTTTTTCCCATCGTCGTTCAGAAGTTTGCAAAGAGTAAAAAAAAAGGTAGAACGTGTCGCGGGACACACGGTAGGAACTTTAGTTCCTTTTAAGCAAAAGTTTTGTAATACATCTGACGTTATAGATAAACAATTTGCATATTCTTTGGTGGTTGAGTAGTAAGCACACCAGACTCTCACGCGGTAGACCCGGGTTCGATTCCCCGCGAGGAATTTTTTTTTATTGTTAATTTTATTTTTAAATAATCATTCTGCTTGATATTAATAACGACAACAGATAGACGTTTGAAATATTTAGCAGAATATTCATTATTATAGATAATGGTACGGTACCCTCCATGAGGGTGTCCGACTGGCAACATCTACTTATAACATCATCGTATATTTAAAAAAGAAAACCGTAGCATTATACAAATTGGACATTCGTTTACCACAAAATTAGTGGAAACATAAAATCGAATTGTTAAATTTTTAATTTGAAGTTATATTACAGTTTATAGAAATTTTTATTTTCTCGATTTTTTCCTAAGTGGGTCGTAGAAAAAATATGCTGCTCGACTCGTGTGGATGGTCCATATCGCACTTGAACGATTGAGCACTCCGCCTACGGCGTCGTGCTCCATCTTCGTCCTCGTGCGATATGGCCATCATATCCACACTAGTTGCACAAACTACAATTTCTTTCAAAATATGCCCTTTTACATTTAAAAACTACCTGCCAAATGTTAAATCAATTTATCCATCCATTTTAAAGTTATCGAATTAAAACATTCAAGTTTTCAACACCCTGTATTTCGAAAAGTAGCTAGACCCCTTAATCGCGCAAAAAAAAATTATGGAAATAATAGTAAAAATTTATCCGAACAAATTCAAGTAGATCACTAGCACTGCGAATACCAGCTTTGCATAGAATTTCAATATAGCATCGGTGGTTCAGTGGTTAGAATGCTCGCATTGCACGCGGGCGGCCCGGGTTCGAATCCGGGTAGGAGCATGTTTATTATTATGAATCGCTGCTTCATAAACGAGAGAGAGAGAGACTAAGTAGGCACAAGCACGCAAAAGCAAGGCACATAACGAAGCAATGTAACATAACGTAGCGTAACGTAACGCATAACGGTCAGATCTTTTGCGTCGCGACCCCCGGTCGCTCAAACATAACCTGGCGTAAAGAACTAAAGTTCCAATTAATTATTTTTTATAGTATATTCTAATTTTCCTCTTTTTGTTTCAATTTGCATGGTTCTTGAACCAACATTTTTGACGATATGCGCATGATAGTTCCTCCATTTCCAGGATTCCTTCCATTTGGAACTGCGAAAGGAATACAGCACTTGTGTATGCTTGTTTTTTTTTATTTGAGGCACTGGTTTGATCGAAAAAATATTCTCAATATTGTACCACCAATCTTAATACATTCCTGTTCCTTAGTTGTCTGTCCCCTCTGCTTTTTTCATACTGTTCTAATGTGGTTTATATTGTGTAATAATAATAAAAAGCAGGAACGCCAATAAAATTTCGCTCAAGTTTATTACACATCTTAACCTCGATACTCTAAATCAACTTGCTTAATTGAAAGGTATATATCATTCATGATTGGACGCCTCTAGGCCTATCTATTCTAACGCACTTACTAATTTTCTTACCGATACACTATTAGTGATTGTTTAAAACTTGATATGGGGGACTGTCAAGAGAATAAATCTTTTTAACCTCCTATTTCTTTATCGAACAGTGAACTGTTCACACATAATTTATTTTCGTGTGACTTCTTTATTATAGGTTTTATCCACGACTAGGTATTTGATAATGTTTACATTTTACGTGTGCTTCTTCAAATATAATGACGCACATTATTCTCCAATAGATAATGAACTGCTCACATGACACGGAGAAATAGTACCTATATTGAAATTGAAGCTTCTTTTTATACGAATATCACAATATAGTAGATAAAAATTATCACTGCGGCCAGGATTCAACCCCTGAATCTACAATTCTTCACTTCATGCAGTCAGATCTCCAAATCAGCTGTGGTATATAAATCAGAGGATATCAAAACTCAGAAAGTGACGTTTTAGAAAATTCATAGCAGATTGATATCGACATTTCTATTTTCTTATGTTTTCTTTGTTATGAACAAGTTATTTCCAAGCTGCAATTGTTTATAAGTTAGCATAGACTGTAACACAAAAATGCAGTAAAGACCTTGTGATAAATATAAATCCAATAGTAAATTTTCCATTATTGGCATTTGGTTGAGGTCAAAGCAATTGGAAATATTATAAATGAACGGGAAATAACATTTTCAATTATTATTATATGCGTTAACTTATTTTATTTATATATTTTTACTGCTTTTTCAATTTGTGAATTCTAGTTTATTGCAGTACATAAAATTATTCATAAAATAGCAAATTGCATTTAAATATTGAATAAATAAGGTAAAATAATAATTGTTATATAGAGAAATTTTTTTTACCTACTGATTTACTTTGACCTAATGGCTCGATCAAGTTCACCAGGATACATTTTTATTCATCATTTATGAAAGGGAGTAACTTTATTTATTAATATTTATAATTTATTATTAATAAAGCATGTATGAATTCATCTATTTATAAATAGCATTCGATACCACATTTTATGCATAAGTTAACCAGATATTGATGAATATAAAATGTGTATTTCCCATGAAGATGATTCACCAAATTCCTGACAAGGTTATGAATCACATTACTTTTCTTCTCGCTATTTCCAACAATTTTCATTGGAGAACATTGCAGTCGATTTATAATAATACTTGTAAATTTGCTCAACAAAATACTATTCCCTTTGGAACGGTGCCCATTCGGCATAAGGCAGCGCCTATTTGGCATCTGTACTTAATAGTATGGGGGCTAATCGGAAAAATCAGATCAATAACTGAAAAACTTAGGTACAGTTCTGCTAACTGTATGAATTTCTTTTCTTTCTTAATGATGGAACTTGCAAATATTTTATATTGCTTGAGGTCATTAAAACCAGTATAAAAATTTAGAAATTATATTTTCAAATTAATTTGAAGCGAAACAACTTAATCGAATAAACAGGAAAGTTTAAATAGAATTTTAAATTGATTTCTTGAAAAGTATCCAATTATTATCATCTATAATCAGATGTTTTTTGTATATTATATTTTTAGTTGCTTATTATATGCTGATAACAAACACTTGTATGTTATCCCTCGCACTGAAGTATGGTTTCATTACTCGCGCTGCCCTCTAGCATCTTTCTAGAAGTCAATAAACCGAATGCGAATATTAAAACTACACAAGAACCTAATTGAGTTATTTATCTTTTTAAATCGCTTTTCTTCGCTCTGGGTCGTGACGTAACATTTCAACAATGAAAAACATTTATTTAAAATAGGTGGTTTCATTTTTTTCCCAAGGTTTTGAATTCTTGAATTCTCTTGATAACCACGTTATAATTGAAGGCAACTTGTTAAACTGCTGAGATATACAGAGATTTCTACTGTGCTTGCGAAAAAGTAAAATTTAACAGATTGTAGAAAGTTTAAAAAATATAATTTTCGTCCAGATACCTATATCGAATTAATTACAACTGTATTTTATACAAATGAACAACCTTTTGCATGCGAAAACATGTATCTTTTGAGATGTTGAATAAATATCGGTAAACTTTACAAATGTTTATCATTTCTTAGTTTATCTTTTCGTATATACTGAACTACAAGTAACTACTTAACAATTGCGTTTAAAAAATATCTCCTAAATAAGACACTAATTATTATTATTTTAATTTTGTTACAGATGAAGAAATCGATGTAGTAAATGTGATTGAAAAGTTTCAATTCAACAACAAATCTGTATTATCGTTTCCCAACAATCCATCTACCAGAGATCGTCAACAGATCCAAAGGCGAATGGCCACAGCCATATCCAAAAAGAGAATAGCGCCACAAGGCCTCAAAACTATTATGCCTGTTAGAAAAATGTCCCCTCCAGAAACGCCTGTTATAAAGAAGAAACCTGCTACTACAACTACAAGGTAATTGATATTTTGCGACATTTATAGTTGTAATTGTTTACATTCTATTTGACATAAATTTGTGTTTGAAGAATTATAGTAGAAGCAAGATATATAGTGACTAGCAATAAGACGGGAAGGAACCATTCTGAAAGGAGAGCAGGCACCTGTTCGTTGTACCAGGCAAAATTTTTTTCTTGCTGTTTTTTTTCGGCAACCGTTTATATTACTATATTTATTACCTTTGTTCAAATAACTAATAGACGAGACAAAAGTATAAGCTATTTCCAATTTTCACAATTTTTTTTATTATTTTTGTCTCTAAGGTAAGCAAACTATTCTGTAATTTACAAGTGTTTTTTGTTGTTACAGGGGAGGAAAGAGAATCAAACAATGTAGAAGAACGCCTGCGAACAGCCCTTATAAACGTCGACATTATGGACATAGTAGCGACGACGAATTAGAACCATCGGAAAAACGGAGTTTACATAATAATATGGAACGCCAAAGACGAATTGATTTACGTAATGCCTTCGAAGATCTTAGAGTCCTTGTACCGGAGGTTAGTAAAAAAGAAAGAGCAGCAAAAGTTGTAATATTACGGGAAGCAGCTTCTTATTGCGATTTCTTAACAAATACATCTAAAAATTACTCCAAACATTTTGACGATTTGAAAAAGAAACAAGAATTCCTGAGGCGAAGAGTTTCTCAATTACGTCGAAATTTAGCTGCTAAGCGTTAATTTTTTAGTAGTTTTTCCTAAATTTTTAATATGTTGATATGTAATTTTATTGTGTTGTTTTCTTTTTTTTTTTTTAATTATGCTCATTACGTGATGGATGTTTTTATTGGTAAACTTTTGAAAAAATAAAAAATTGTATCTATAATTCTAGATAATCAGATCATCTTTTATTATAGCCTCAAAAAACAACTTGAATATAAATTTTAATAAAATTATTGTAGATAATTATACAGTAATATGAAAGAACGTTTGAAGTACCTAAATATTTTATAAAACCATATTTTTTCAAAATCCTTATAATAAAAATTCCAAATGTGGTGATCATGATGTTGCAACTACACCCTGTATAAAAAATAACTGTGATTTTGCAATGAATTAAGGCTAGGAAAGTATAGTTAATTTGTTATTGTTTATAATTTGTACAGAATTGTTTTTCTTAATTTTTGTGTCAAATACTTTTAAATGTTTTTAATTTTTGAGGTGATAATTATTATTATGATAAAGTGAAATTTTTTAGATTTTTCGCCTAGTTTTATAATATTTTTATTTAGAAGTTCTTGATTAGTTTTCTTTTTATTTATTAAGGAAAACAAATTTAACAACATTATGAAGTATTTGAAAAGCACGTTTCATTTTTAAAAAACTTTGTATATTTGCGTTTTTTTAATTTTCTTACTTTGTTGGTTAACTATAATAATCCCAATTTAAGTGTGTGGTTTCAAAACAATATTTCTTTTGCCAGAGTTTTATTTGGCGTTTTTAATTTTTCGTTTCTTGAAAAAAAGAATGGGCGGACAGTTTTTAGTGAAAAAATTATTTTTTTATTTTAATAATATCAAACTTTGTTCACAGCTTCTAATATTCAAAATTATACGAAAGCTGTATTTCTATCGGCATTTATATTCATCTGATAATTTCTAAGTACTCTCAGGAATTTATTTACGAACTATTTATCAATTGAAAAAATCTTATTACTCATTACTCTTTACAACGTATCTGCATCTTTTACTCCATCAATGTTAGAAGAAATTAAATCATTTTATTTAGTTTAGGTAAACTAATCAGTTGCAAGGAAATAAATAAAAAGGCTGGCGTAGTTGGAAATAATGAAGGTGGGTTTATAAACTCTTGTTTCCATTGTTCTACCTTGTTAGAAAATTAGATTTACAAGCTAAGACAGAAATATGAACTAAATAGAATTTACCATTAAAACTTCCCTAATCATAATTTGAAGGAAAATCAAAATAAGAAAGTTTCTAAGTATAAGTCTCAATTTGTTGGAGATGGTAAATTTTATTTTGTTGATATCATAGTAGATCTGGTAAACACAACTTGAGCTCTGTAATATTCAAACATTTTTCTAAAAAAAAAACTACTTTCACAAGAAACCACTACTTCCCAAGCCATAGCCCTGCATTTAAATAATGAAGAAATGCTGCTTCTTTGTAAATGGACTTTATATTTTTTATTAAGTTAATAAACTTGATGAAGCGGAGATTGTAAAATGAGCTTATAACGGAAACGATAAGATTTTGAGATGATAATGCATGATACATTTTTCTTGAATTTTGTATATAATTCAAATTTAAAAAAAAGATGTTGAAATTATGATTATGATTTTTTTATATAAATATATTAAGTGCTTCTTTAATGTTAGGTTTTTAAAAATTTGTTGAGTTTAAAAAGTAATTTTTGGTGTGTTAGTTGTTCACATAATTCGTTTTTGTTTACAAAAAAAGATAGTTTTCTTTGTTCTTAATTGCGATTTTGATAATATTGGAACTCTTAATAATCATTGAAAACGATTTTTGAATATGTGCGTCCTCTCTGACAAATCAAACAGAATTATTAAATTGAATAATTAGGTTGGGCAAGTTTTCTCATTTTTTTCTATTGCCAAAAGCTTATCAACCTAAAAATACTGCCGTTATTTTGCAGGAGGAATAAATATGTTGCCCAAAATGGAAATAAAGCCTAACATGTTTATAGGTAATTTTACCTGGACCTCAGTATCCTTTATTCTTGCTACGTCCCCGAGGTTTACAAAAATTACATATAATTCTAATTGTAGGAATATATCAGGGTGTCCATTAAGCATCTTGATCCTCAGTGTGGTGATTTTATTCAAAAATTACCGAATCTACTTTCCCAACTTTTTTTTACAACACCCCTCCCCAAAAAAGTGTTTCAATACAATCAACCAAGTTATTGGACGTCTTGTTGCCATCTTTCCGTATTTACAGCGGACGATGATATATATTTTGTATTTAAGTGTATAATTACTTTTTGCAAACTTTTGTTCTAATTTGAATACATTTCAGCTGCATGTTTTTAGCATGAAAATGCTTTCGATTTGCTATTTTCTTTACATCATTCTATAAATTTCTACTGTGCCTTCTTCGTGTCATCTTATTAGAGGCAAACATTTTAAAAACTGGAGAAACGGAGAAGTTTATCATAACGGAGTTCTTTCGGATGGAAATCTATGACTGTGTTTTGTTCTTTGACATTTTCGGTCGTTTCTGTAAATTTCCCACATGAAAAATCGAGGGGCAACCTTATCATCGTTATATTGATAGGAAATATTTTGAATGAACAAATTCTTGTCATAGAATTACTCCAAAACCCTGACGACTGCATTGGTCTTTTTGTGATTGTTTTTCATATAGTTTCAAAATGAGGTTTAAATCCCACTCTCCGAAATTTACAGTTACATAATTATGTAGAGAGATCTGTTCTGCATACTCTTGTCTGGAAGAGCTCTAAAGGCGCAAAATAATCACGAATCGGTGATTTGTTTAAAAAGGAAAAAATGTTTATTCAGAGTGCCAAAAGTCACAAAAAGTAAATTGAAGTTCTCAATGCTCAATTTTTGTTGACTATTTTGTTGTTACTTTGATAAGTGTTTTTTTTTATTTAGTTTTATTAATTAATTAGTTTATGGGACATTTGTTTGTGCATGATAAATATGTATATGTCTTCCTATATGCACAAGTAATATTAAATTTTTAAAAATGTCGTTAGAGATATTGAGAATTGTTGTGTTCATAATATTTTACAGTATTTTATACTTTTGATAAAATAAAAATAAATACAAAAAAATATGTAAAATATAAGAAAAAAAAAACAAAAAAAATTCGGTTTCGTACTGATATACGATGGCCTACTAATTAAGTTTCTTGCATGAAAATATTGAATCGAGAATATTTTATATTTTTTAACGTTTTTTGGAAAAATAATTTTATATATTATAAGATGGTTATTCAGATTACACACTCTATCATTATCTTTTGACTGGCTAAACCAAAATCAGCGACAAAAGGTTATAACCAGAACATGGTTATTATTTCAAAGTTTACAAACATAAAACAGGCGACACAAGTTTTTTCACCTGTGCGATATTGCTAATGTATTTAGAGTGTGAAAATAAGCTGCTTAACTTTATTTATCAGAATAACTGTGACAAGTAACACCTCGTTTAACAGGCATTTAAAATACCACGTGAAGCATAATAATTTTGGTTAGATTTAAGGATTAGGAATAAATTGATAAATTCTAAAATTTCAGGTTAGGAAGTTATAAAATTTCAAAGTTTATTGTAGAAAGTAAGAAATTTAAGTATAACATATTATGTATTCAGAAGGTTGGAAACTGTAGGCTATCTTAATTGATAATTATTAGTAAAAATCAAAGATAAAGCATTATTGGGTAGGAAGTTGAAATAGATGAACTACCTACTACCTAGTAGGAACTTGGCGATTAATGCTGAGTTTACTGGTACATTTTAGATAATCAGCGACCTGTACATTTCCCAAGGATTGGATATCCTCAAAAATATAATGGCATAATGCGCTTTAGCTTGAAAAGAGTAAAGCACAAAACACCTTTTTAAATATAAATTAATCTTGCTATGCGTAGCCTATGATTTAGTTGGCACAGTTTATTTCAAATTATATATTTTCCTGCAAGAAATAAAAAAAATATATCTGCTCGATAAAAACGTACCTGTGATGTAACCTCGCTGATGACCAAATAAATAGAAATAGTTATACTTATTCAAATTGTGCATATATTTGATTTCTTACAACCTTTTTTTTAACTTTTCTCTAGTAATAAATATATAACAGGGCAATTCTCTATAAGCTTAGCGACCATCGACAAAGCCATTTCCTCATAGGCGTTTCTATAGCGAAAAAAAAAATTCTGTTGTAATATTTTATAGAATATGGCGATATTGAAATATCTGTCTCTTGAAATAAATAATAACAGAACGCCTATGCATTTAGTATAGTCGAGTGGCTTTGCTTTAAATAAGCAGTTGTATAATTATATACCTTTTATATTAATAATCAGCCCTAAGGATCTATGGCATAAGGTTTTAACATAATTATAAATAAGCAGGTTAAAAAAAACCTGTAAAAGCTACTGCAGTGGATTCAAATGCAAGAGGCGAATTGTGAAAACATGATAAAAAGATGTACTATTATTATTTTTAGTTCGTCTCATTTGTGAAATAGATAAATAAAATTACTGATCTGTATTACTCGATTTATACATTTTTATTACCAGTATACCAAAAATACCTCAAAATTCCAAAAAAAACCTCTGTTCACATAATTTACTTCTTACTTTTGAATCTTTTGTAGTAAGTAACGGGAATATTTACTTAAATCACCCTGTATATGTTATTAATATAAGTAATATTATATAACCTTTGAGTGTAGTCTATCAATCGTTTTTTTAATAAATATGCCATAGTAGTACTTATTACAATTTGTCATATATTTCTTTTTTTTGTAACAAACTTTGGTTAGTAAAATTTATGAGGATTTGATAATATTGTGCTGTTCCTAATAGGTTTTACAGAATAAAATGTTAGCTTGCTAAATGTATGTTTGTTTATTTACCCATTGACTTTTTCGGCTTTCTTCTCAAGTTTGGTTACAAAATAACCCACTCACACTAATTGTTGTTGATAAGGTGAGCACTGGAAAACTTGTCCTATTTTTCGGTAAGCGAAAATGCATGCAGGCGTATCTTTAGCAGCACAAGACTAATAGATCACCTAATAGTCTTTGGCAAAGATTACAGAATAAAAATATAAGATGTTTCACTGGTTCGAATTTATCGCATAAAGCACCGAAGCCGCTGGTGACTTGGATGATACAGTACGTCGCTACGTCCTTACTTGCATTTAATTTGGCATATTATACGGGACGTCGCCCGTCGAGCGCTGTTATTTTAGAACTGTGTTTATTGGTTGTTCGTGTTATATTTATGTTGTATAGATTTTTAAAATTTATTAATTAATTGTTGAAATGAGCCAAAAGTCATATCAATATTTTTCTCTTTAATAGCAAAACTTAAACACTAAATATTTTGTAATATTTGTTAATACAAAATTACGGATTTATTTTTATAATAAGGATATTTATATAAAGAAGAACACTAAGCAAGAAAACACAAAAATTTAATTCTATAGTGGAACCAAAGTGGAATTGATCAGTTCCTTTTGAACGAATTTACTAAATGTTCTTCTCATCATCCATGTAATCAATTTTCTTTCAAATATTATGCAAGTCTATACCAGAGTCCTTATATATTTTACTCTCAAATGTATATTGAAATATTTGAAAGACAATAGATTAAATTTAACACATAAACCAAACTCCAAACTTAGTATTTTACAACATTTATAAAAAATTTTAATAAAGGTATCCTGCAGCTGCTTCTCTTTTTACTGTTTTAACCTTGTCAATCCAAAAAATACGAGTTATAGATCAAAATTGCCCTATTATTCTGGTGGCTAATGAGTATATTTAATTGAATTTGTGATAAATATCTGCTAGATTATCAATAAGTATCACAAAATTACTAAAATGCTGGATAAAAACTGTGAACGAGTGGGAAATATTGTAGCACGAGGCATGAGCCGAATGCGACAATCAAACGAGTGAGAAATCACTTTCGCACGAGTAATGTACAGTATTTTTCCTACGATCACGTGATAATTTCACCAATTGATGTGTATTCAACATCTGACATATTAATACACAAAATGTTACAATTAAAGTGAACATAATTGATTTCAAAATTAACAATAACTTTCATTAGTGACAAAAATTCAAGTAGTTTAACTATATAATATAGGTAGGTTATTAAAATTATTAATTGGCTGGATAATTATAGAAATTGAAATTATTATTGTTCATCATACTTCATACATACTTATCATAAATACCTTTCAAGATAATTACATTTTCTGACTATTATAACAGGTGGTTTGGATTAGTTGGTACAACATCGGTCTTCTGACGAAGAGTACGCGGGTTCGAACCTCAACCGCGTCCTAAATTTTTTTATATCAAGAAAATAACAAAGATTTCACCTTTCAAATAGATCGCTTCAAATTTAGATGGGTGAATCTAATTAAAAATTATATATTTGACAGCTTGCCAGTGGTCAATCTTAATAAAAATTATACATTTGACAGCTTTTTTATCCGTACGCGTACGGATAAGTTTTTCTTTCCGTACGCGTATGAATAAAGGCCACTTTCCATAGAGCTAGACAGTGCGATATATGTCAATTTCCTGTGATCGTAGGAAAAAGCTCATTTTCTGCCTTTGTGACACAATACACTGTTATATCAAGTTAGATGGTCAATCGACTTATCTCATAAGGGATTAATACAGTTTATGCAGACGAAATGAAGGAAAAAATAGTTTATTGAGTAATATAAATAAATATTTGAAAGTTAAGAACAGCTTTAACAATATAACATAATAATTATATTCTATGAGAATGCCTCGGTGAATGCATTATTTACTGAAGCTTAAACAGGACTTTGCATAACCTTTACTCTATTTGCAAAAAGATAAAATAAATTGTGACTCTGTTTAATTCAACTGCCCACATGCTTTTGTTAGCATCAGGCATAAATGAAACAAACATAGTATAAGCAATTAAGAAAATGGAAATGTTAACTTTTTGGCAGCTATGCCCAATTTTTAAACTTCATCATAAGGTGGTGGAGTCCCAGTAACCTTACACTGAGCAATTTTCCAAAATCTGTCACCACTGATGAAAAGTTCTGAGCAAGCTGGGGTGTTTAACATATTCTTTCGCCATTTTCTCAACAATGGAATATCGGTGTCACTAAATGGAAGTTTCTGCCCAAGTTTAATAGCAATACAACTACTTCGTTCTGCCCATGGCCAAATCATGTAGTCCGCCTTAAAAATTTTAATTTCTGTTAGTAAAACCCCATACATTTTTTTATAATAAATTCCACGTAGATTAAACCTCAAGTTATAAGTTTGTTATATTAATATATAAATAATTTTAGAAAAGGAAAAACTTTTATGACTAATTTTTGATTCTAGTTTCAATAGCCAACATATTAATTTGAAAGAGAATATGAATTTTAGTTAAAGAATTTGGCAAATAATGAAATAAATAATTGGCCAATGGATTAAAAATTAATTCTATCAGTAACTAACAAATCTGAGAGTTTGTAATATTTTATATGTATGTACATACCATCCCAGGGACTTCGCCTCCAAAGAAAGGTGTACCACTTTTTGCCAATTCATCTTCTAATGGTTGAAGTACTTCAACAAATAATTTTGCCCACTCTTCTGGGGTTTTGTGTTCATCTTTAAGAATACATTTAAAAAACAACTGTGTAGCAGGACCTGATTTATCAATTATGTCTTTGACTTTTTGTTTTCCATTTGGGTCTGAAGAATATAGAGGATTCTCAGGATATTTCTCATCCAGATAATTGGCAATGTCTAAACTTTCTGTGATGACTTTATCATCATCAAGTAGAGCAGGTACCAAAGCTACACAATAAATAATAATCAAGATTAAAAATTTTTGTACTTAATAAAATCTACTTACTTTTTTCATTAATTTTGCTGTACCACTCTGGTTTTTCAAACAAATTAATATTTACTACTTCATGTGGAATTTTCTTTGCTTTTAAAACTAGCAATGCCCTTTGAGCAAAAGGGCAAAATTTCATGGAATATAATCTTAGCAGACCTTCTGTTCTAGGAGGGTCTACAGAACCTAAACGAAATTATTTGATTATTTGAACCATTTTTATGGTGGTATGGATAATTTCTTACCTACAGTGAGATGTTTGCTAGACATTTTTAGATAATTTAAAAACTGTCTAAGTATCAGATCTAGTTTTATTTCTGCAACTGGAGTAAATAATAAAGTAGGTATGATACCACAATTTGACCTTGATGAAAATCCTGAACAAAAAAATCTAGTCAGTTTACTTTGCAGCAGATAAACACTAATTAGTTAACTAAAAACGCTGATAATTGATAAATGATATTATCCAAAGATACCCGATTTTATCATTCAAGTACCTATCCAGACACAGAGACCTACCAGATATGAAAAAAACAGAATTATTATTTTCACTTAACTATGTAGAGATGGGTTACTAGCACATAAATGAATATTTCTCTTTCTGCAGTTACTAGTCGTTGTTTCTAAATACGTAAATATTTTTTGAAAACATGAAAAATATTTAAATATATATAAAGAAAACGTACCTATGCTAATATAATTGATTCCTCTTCTAATAAGTGATTATCCTAAATTTTCATCAAACTCATTCACACAAATCAAATGTTCGCATAAATCATAGATAAATGATGCGTTCGCGCATAAATATATATAGGTAATAATTACAAAGTGTCCCCAAACTCGTTATCGTTAACAAGTAAATAAAAAAAATGAATAAAAAATAAAATATGTAAAATATAAAATCGGCTTCTCTTTTAATTTTTTGGCCCTTACCATTTGGGTATTTAGCTAGCGAGTAGCGTGGCAAGATACTTGGTTTGGAAATATTCAATGGGGAAGCATTTTAAGAAACTTTTATTTTGTCTATGGCTTGAACTATGTTTATTTATTTCTCTATGGGTCGTCCCGGTTGTCCTATGAATTATTCTAACTTCTAGCGCCTCATGGAAATCCTTGCGATACATTACGGAATCTATAATGTATAAATCATGGGTGAAGTTTGTTTTGCAACGTCATCTTTTTATAGTAAATAAACCATACTGGGGAAACACCCTAAGAATACAGGACCTTCCAACAATAATCATACAAAATAAACATGTAGCTTTAGTGTATGTTTGGTTGCCTATACCAAAACAGAGAACAGCGTGGCTTGTCAATTTTGACGTCCCAAACCACAGACCACTCCCAAACTTTGTCAAAGGTCAATTCGTGAATTCTGACATGATTCTGACTCAGCCAGTTAGTGAGGTCAGAGATGTGATGTTTTATTTTATCTTGGTGTTCTGTGAAAATCTAAAAATAAATTTTCAAGATAGTTAATAAATTGTGCAATCAAGTAAATAAATTCCGCCTAAATAAAAGTAACCTCAAAATTTTGAAAGACGTCAGTATATAATATATACAAGTACAAAATGAGCCAGTTTGCTTCTCCAATGCCCAGTAGGCAATTTCTTTGGGATGTATTTCAAAGGTTTGTGTACGTACATCTTAACCAATCTGGTTTTTACAGTCTTTAAATTATTTCAGAGTTGATAGGGACAGAAGTGGATTTATTAATGCAGATGAACTTGGAGCCGCCCTTTCAAATGGAACTTGGAGTCCTTTTAATCCCGAGACCGTTAGATTAATGATTGGTAAGATAGTAATTGCACAATGATGAAAAAAAATATGTAGAATGACACAAAGTAACCAGAGATACCTACTTGAAATTTCCATAATAATTAATATTTTTGTTAAGTTCATTGTCTGAAATTATGGATTTAAATTTGTGGAACTTCCTTTTCTTAGTAGAAATTTTATATCTACAGATTCAATATTGTTGTTCGAAAACATTACTTAATTTTTTTTGTTTTTTATGTATTCCAGTGTAGCTCATCATGTCCAAAGTAAATGATTGAAATGAAATTCGAAATTGACATTATTGTTGTATAAGTAACTGTAAATATTGTAGATTAATTACATAGTTGATAAATATAATCTAATCCCAAAATGTTCTTTGTTATCAGAAAATTTTTGATAATACGTACCTACCTATAAATAATTATATTAGTAGGTATTTTAATGGTAGGTATGAGAGCAAAAAAATATATTTAGAAATATATTCCTAATTTACATAATTTTAGGAATAGCCATAAAGTGTTGTAAATATTGTCAGACCCCTCAAAAATACAAATTTGCAAGTTTTAAAACTAATTACAAAGTATCACATTATTTAAACTTTTTAGGTATGTTTGACAGAAATAGTAGAGGACAAGTTAGCTTTGAAGATTTTGGTGCTTTATGGAAATATGTCACTGATTGGCAAAGTTGTTTTAGATCTTTTGACAGAGACAATTCTGGTAATATAGATAAAGAAGAGTTGAAAACTGCTCTAGTTTCCTTTGGCTATCGACTTTCTGATACTCTAATTAATGTACTTGTAAGGAAATTTGACAGGCATGGAAATGGAACAATATTGTTTGATGATTTTATCCAATGTTGTATTGTATTATACGTGAGTATTTATGTCAACTCAAATTTGAAAAATATATAATTTTGACATTTTTCAGACACTTACTTCTTCCTTCAGGCAGTTTGATACAGACCAAGATGGCTACATCACCATTCATTATGAACAGTTTTTGACAATGGTATTTGGTTTAAAAGTGTAAATGTTAAAATCACAACAAAAATCAATGGTTGTTGGTTAAGTAAACTTTGTGCCACAACACACAAAATCATTTATATGTTTTTTGTTCATGTACCTATGTTGTTTGCAACCATTGAGTCCATTATATAAATGAAATGTCTGGAATATATTGATGTAATATTGCATTGAAATATTGAAATGAAGTATAGGAGAATTTTTTGTATAGGTACTTCAATTTTTCAATAAAAGTTTAAATTGAAATTGAACATATACCTATCAAGTTTGGTAAGAAATTCTAAATTATCCACTTAATCACAATATAATAATTATTATGTGTTTCAATATGTATAATGCTACTACCTCTATTCTATTTGTAAATTTTGTGTTTCTACAAATAGTTCTGAGCTATATGAGAATATGAACAGTTAATTTTCAATATTTTAATGAATAGTTGAGCTTTTTATGCTTTCTCCACAAGAAACATATTTTTCTACAACTTGAGGTCAATTTATTTCCAAAAACCTGCTCATTATATAAACATGTAACATCAGTGGCGAACCTAGAGATCTCAGTGTCTGTGGCGAAACTATTCAACGCCCAACATCAAGATTTATTTGATTTCAATGCGCTTAGGCAGTGATTTTGGTGCCCATGGTGTGCAATACCCTGCTAGTATTGGGTGTGTCAGTCTATTTGCAGAATTAACTGTTATTTATTCAATTAAAGTTTGCAGAATATTTTTTTTGCAGTTATTTACAGTGTAGTTCATAATAATAAATAATACTTTGATCAACAAAACACTCCACAGATTATGTGACAATATTAGCATAAAAACCATTCCTTATTGAAGAATTATTTTTAAAAATGCACTTCAATTTAGGAACACTTTTCGTTTCACTATACTGTTTGTGATATTTTTGTAACAAAAAAAAATGGTACACAGCATTTACATAAATATGAGATGATATATTATATAAATGTTTATTTCAGTGCTTTAGTCATATTGTAATCGTTTAGTTTTGTAGTTTTGATTTATATATGTATGTTAAGTTACATTTTTTTATAGTGTGGGTGTAGGTATATCTGATACTATCCCTTATAAGTACACAATATTATTAAAATTTTTTTTGAATAAATAAGTCACGTAAATGCTCGATGTTCTATTGATTATTAAACAACAAATTTATTATATAGGCATTTTTTTATTCAGTGTTAGTAATATTCAGACAAGTAGAAAAATCGTCAGCTACTTCTATAATTTTAAAAACAACGTGAGTCTCGAAAATATATGAAAAAATCCAAATTAATTAAATTAAACTCACCTCAGTCTTTTCCCACTTTTAGAATCATCCCATGTTTGTGAATGTGGACGATATTACCATACTATAAAAAATTGAAACTTGATTCATTTTTGATAATATATTACATTTTAATTCAATACACCCGTTTTTATAATAGGTCTGGTAAGTTGTGTATCATGATGAATTTAATAATCTCCATTTTTTAGGTTAAATTAATATTTTAGTTATTAGTGTGGATTTATGCAGCAACATTTAACAATTATCAATTAGCATTTAACAATTAACATTTATCAATTAACAATTACGAAGTTGGCCAACTTTTAACTTTCTTAAATTAAATGTACCTAATTTTCATATAGTGCGCAACTAGTACGCAGATCCTTTTTTTTCATAGAAAAGCGGTTGACTTGGGTCGTTAGGGCTATGTTATGTGTTTGTTTATTTTCAAGTCGTAATATAATAAAAGAAAAAAGTCTTCAATTCTACTATACACCTCCAAAATTGTTCCAATGTACAAATAGACATGAAAATGTAGAGTTATTGTAACTAGAATCTCGGGCTTGTACGCATGCTTACTATTTTCTCCTTTTATGAATCCTTCTTTGTAAACTTCGAACAATTATTAGGATTAATTATAATAATGATCAATCTCAGAAAAAAAAATGGTTGAAGAGAAAAAGTGTGAGTACGACAAGAGATGATAGAGGTTTTAAGAAAATTGAAAAAAATTGATTATTATCTAATAAATTCTTTATAAGTGCATAAGGCGTCTATTTTATTTTCCCCATAAGTTGAGTTTACTGAGTTTACCCATCAATTAACCCATAAACACAGCTCGTAGATTTGCCTCTATTTTCTCCTAATTTATAATTGTATCTGTATAAACGATGGCAGTTTTACTAATTGTTAAATGATAAATGTTAATTGTTGAATACTAATTGATAATTGTTAAATGTTGCTGCATAAATCCACACTTTCTGTTCTAAAACATTGAAAAATGTAAAATTTGATACTGATGTTGACTAGTATGTATAATTATTTCTATCTTTTATAATAAGTATTTTTGGATCTATAAGCTTTTAATAACAATAAATGTTATAAAACAAATTACTTGTTTGATTTTTTTGGTAAATGTTAACATCTGTTACAAAAATCTGTACACAATTCAAAATTCTTCTGATAGCACGTCGTCTGGAAAAATGTATTGAGATGTTTTATTAGCAGGGATTATTCAGGGATAATATCTATTATTTTGATAAATCTGCCAGGCACTTCCGGAAAAAAACTCCAAAAGTCGTAGCGTTGTGTTTTTATTGATAACAAACACTTCCGGAGAAAAGACTTCAAAAGTCTTGACCACCAGTGTCTCTGTATACAATATTAGGAAAAGGCACTGATATTTTATATTAAAATATAATTATTTTGTTTTATTTTTCTACTGAATTCACATTGGCCAAAAAAGTATACTAACATAAGTCCCGATTTTTAAACAAGGTTCCACTTGGTTATTATTTAAGCCCTTATTTTACTTCAAAACCATTTATATTTAGGTACTATTGTAGTTTATAATATTTTTTTTACTATTTAGTAATATTAAAAATGCGAATTAAGCTGAATAAATGGAAATCACTTTAACTTATTTCACTCAAATACAGATACAAACTCAAAAGAACACTGAAAATGATCGAAAACACACAATGCGATGTTAATTCAGTCAATAACTCTCAATATTCACGTTATAATTATACAGTCCGAAACGGTCAACGGAGCTCGAAATCACTCAAAAACCCTCAACTTCACTTTAAAACACACAAGATGAGTGGAAAATGCATATAACCACTCAAATTTACCTAAAAACGAAAGTTAGCATGCACTTGGAATATTTTGGCAATTCAAAAAAATTTACATAAAGAAATAAGTATCTGTAAAAAATGTTGAAACTATCGATTATTTTTTGTTCATTTTGTACCTTTTTATTTGACAGGGTAAACTTCTTTGAATGGGCTTCAGTTTCAAAATGTATGACATACCAACCGTAAGATGAAATTAAAGATTATTTTGGTGTGAAATACGCCATATATTTTGCGTGGCTCGGATTTTACACCCAAATGTTAGGTAATACCTGCTTCTGTGGTAGGCATTTTGTGCCTTAGTGTTATCACTCTACAATCGGATATCCTAAGCATAGATATTTTTAATGCAAAAAACATCAACATGTGTCCGAGGTGTGATAAATATTGTGATTATTGGTATATATAAAGAAAGGGTGTAATTATTCGAAAATACAACACATTATTGATAGCAACGTAACCATATTTTTTGCAGTTTTTATGTCATTTTGGAGAACTTTATACCTTGAAATGTGGAAAAGGTAGAGCAATTTAAATTGAAATTAATATTTGAAACTTCTAAAAATGATTGAAATGTACTTATAATTTATTATTTTTCCGCCGACCTTGCATTTTTGAGCTAGATAAATGCAGTTACACAAAATAATTCATCAAAAAGGTAGAACGTGTCGCGGGACACACGGTAGGAACTTTAGTTCCTTTTAAGCAAAAATTATATGTAATACATCTGACGTTATAGATAAACAATTTGCATATTCCTCGGTGGTCGAGTAGTAAGCAAGCCAGACTCTCACGCGGTGAAGAAGTTTTTTTATTGTTAATTTTATTTTTAAATAATTATTCTGCTTGATATTAATAACGACAACAGGTAGACGTTTGAAATATTTAGCAGAATATTCATTATTATAGATAATGGTACGGTACCCTTCATGAGGGAGTCTGACTGGCAACATCTACTTATAACAGCATCGTACCTATATTTCAAAAGGGAAACTGTAGCATCAAAGTCTATATATTCCAATGGAATATATAGACTTTGATGTCCACACTGATAAAAATGCCTTTCAGAAAGCAAACAGGTTTACCAATATTTCTGTATTTCCTTTGATCTTTGCCGCTAAATATGGAAACAAGTAAACAATCGGGAACTTATAAACGTTTGGTAACATCCAGAAACAAGTTCCAGGAACAAGCAGCACAAACATAATGTTCCTTTGTGTTGCTTTCGGCGTGGATGTAGCTTTAGGTTTGTTCCAACTGGCATGTATGACCAGTTCTGGAATCGTATCAAGTACTGTACTGGAACTGCTTAATGCAAAAAATTGATTTAGGGATTTTAGGGCCTAGTAAGGCTTTCGGTACAGTTTCTGTACCGTCCCAAAAATGATAGATATCAGTATGAACGCGAAAAAAATATCGAAAGATACCTACCTAGAACGATTCTATCACCAGTTGGAATGAACCTATAATATACGAGAAGTGTTCGATGTTAGTAATTTTTCACTTTGTGTTTACAGTCTCGGTATTTCCATGATTGTCCTTCTGTTTTATAGATTTATTTATGTAACTTTTGTAAATGTTACGATTTAAATTTAGGTAAACTTAATATGGTGGCAGCAGTTTCTTAAAAATCACTTATTTTCTTTTATGTACTTAACTTACTTATTTATTTTCTAAAATCAATTTAGTGCAATCTCGGTGGATGTTTGATGGAATTAACCATCCAACTGGCAGTCATCATGATCGGAAATCAAGCTGTTAATACAGTAATGGAAACGTTACTTCCAGCTCTGATGAAAATGTTGAAATCGTTCATCGTTAAAGCTGGTATTTATCAAGTCGATAAAGAAGACGCAGGCTGTAAACAGTGGACAAAGGAATATAAATTATTAGAAATTGAGAGTAACAGTTTAAGTTCCGAATATTTGGAAATGGGTAAGTAGGTAATAATATTCTGCTAAAAATTAAGCGTTCGGTAGTTATAAGCTCTGAACAGTATTATATTGTTCGATTATTTGTGTAATAAAATATTGAGAGGTCACCTCTCAATATTTTATCTCAGAGGTGAGAATAGAGAAATAAGAGTTGTTAAGCGTGTAGCAGACTCTGTGGTCAACGATTATACACCCTACAGCATGGGTGGGCAACAGCCGGCCCGCGAGACATTTTGAAAAACCTAATTTAAAAAAAAACATTGTGGTTTTAAGAAACCACGACGCAAGTGAAACTTTTATTGGATTGTAGGCGTCGGATTGTGGACGTTCAACTGTTCATCAAAGAGTGAGGCGGCAAACATCAAAGCTAGTAGTTTCTGAGACTCTCCTCAGAAACTGAGTAGAAGTAAGGGGGCACAATAGATCTTTTAGGTCTCAGTGAATGTCACCCCAAAATACACGTACAACGGGTTCTATATAATATATTTTTTTGTTATCTTTGATGTTTTGAATTTTTTTAGCCGATAGTCAAATTGTACCACCATATGTGAGGCTAAGACTGGACCTGCAGCCTGAATTAGCGTCAGTGTTAATTAGTAATACAAAAAGTACAAACTGCAAATAGGCTTTACTATAACAGGCCTACCTACATTTTATATTGAAGGATATTGTCAGCAAAAAACCAAAATAATCAAAAAGGTAGAAAGTGTCGCGGGACACACGGTAGGAACTTTAGTTCCTTTTAAGCAAAAGTTATGTAATACATCTGACGTTATAGATAAACAATTTGCATATTCTTTGGTGGTTGAGTAGTAAGCACACCAGACTCTCACGCGGTAGACCCGGGTTCGATTCCTCGCGAGGAATTTTTTTTATTGTTAATTTTATTTTTAAATAATCATTCTGCTTGATATTAATAACGACAACAGGTAGACGTTTGAAATATTTAGCAGAATATTCATTATTATAGATAATGGTACGGTACCCTCCATGAGGGAGTCCGACTGGCAACATCTACTTATAACAGCATCGTATATTTAAAAAAGGAAACCGTAGCATTATACAAATTGGACATTCAAGAACTGTACGTTTACCACAAAATTAGTGGAAACATAAAATTGAATTGTTAAATTTTTAATTTGAAGTTATATTACAGTTTATAGAAATTTTTATTTTCTAGATTTTTTCCTAAGTTGGTCGTAGAAAAAATATGCTGCTCGACTCGTGTGGATTGTCCATATCGCACTTGAACGATTGAGCACTCCGCCTACGGCGTCGTGCTTCATCTTCGTCCTCGTGCGATATGGCCATCATATCCACACTAGTTGCACAAACTACAATTTCTTTCAAAATATGCCCTTTTACATTTAAAAACTACCTGCCAAATGTCAAATCAATTTATCCATCCATTTTAAAGTTATCGAATTAAAACATTCAAGTTTTCAAAATTTCAACACCCTGTATTTCGAAAAGTAGCTATACCCCTTAATCGCGCAAAAAAATTATGGAAATAATAGTAAAAATTTATCCGAAATTCAAGTAGATCACTAGCACTGCGAATACCAGCTTTGCATAGAATTTCAATATAGCATTGGTGGTTCAGTGGTTAGAATGCTCGCATTGCACGCGGGCGGCCCGGGTTCGAATCCGGGCATGAGCCTATTTATTATTATGAATCGCTGCTTCGTAAACGAGAGAGAGACTAAGGAGGCACAAGCACGCAAAAGCAAGGCACATAACGAAGCAATGTAACATAACGCAGCGTAACGTAACGCGTAACGGTCAGATCTTTTGCGTCGTGACCCCTGGTCGCTCAAACATAACCTGGCGTAAAGAACTAAAGTTCCAAAATATAGGTTTTATATTGTTTTAATTTGAATAAATGTTTTTTTTTTATATAATTTCATTTTATTGTCTTAACCCCTTCAGTATTGGATATGAGTGGATAGATAATCTACAAATCGCAGATGCTTTATTTAAAAATTCATACAGAACATCATACAAAATATTATAAATAAGGTAATAACAAATACAACGGCATGTAATAATCAATACATTAACAGCTTCCATAATGTTTTCGTAGTTTTTCCAAATGAAAGAGATTTCGTGGAAGACGATTTATCGATAAAATTTGGAGCACTCCTGGTATTTATCACCTGTGAAAATTTCAAAGAAATTCCTTCGAGCTCTTAAAAAATTCACTAGTGAGAATTTCCCTACAGATAATGCTGTGTGGCACTGGCAACATTGACTACTCGGTCATCGCCTCTTCGGTTTTTTAATCATTCCTGTTTCGGATTCGACTTTGGGCTCGGGCGATGTATCATCAGTACATTGTGAATTGTGAGAAAAGTTTGGTTAGGTAAGATGAAGGATAATAAATAGCATAGAGTTAACCTGTAAATTCTTAGTTTTTACTTTGTTTTATAAATGCACCAGCACAAGTAATTATACTCTTAAATTGTTATGCACCAAAACACCTGATATATGGCTTATGACTGCACATCTGGAATCATCAAAATGGTATATTTTATTTTTTGTTTGTCCTTTTATCACATACCTAACTACACTACACTATTACTATAATAACTATCAAACATCCTGACCTATACCTACAAACATTTACCTCTATATATATTACGCACCTGATGGTTATGTATTGATTGATTTAATTATTTTAGATTATGATTCACAGTTAATTCTGTAATTATTTGTAGTCTTTAATTTCACATTAAATCAAATATAAATTGGTCGTTTCTTGACTTATCATTAAACCTTTGTCCATTATGCATTATGTACAAATTCGAATTTTATTGTAGACAGTTGAATAAACAGTTTTTTGAATGCAAAATATTTTTCTTTATTTCTCTTTCTAAAGGTGGATTTATGCATGAAAAAATTGAAGATTAATTTTAATCTCAATTTCTTAGTTTCTTGCTCATGCAAGAAACTAAGAAATTGAGATTTAGATTAAAAAATAATATGGTTTTATCTTCTTAGTTTTAGTTTTAATTTGTTCTAGCATGAATCCACCTTTAGTATATGCGTGAATTTAATTCCAAATTTAAAATTTTATTTTTACGATTTTTTCACAAAGTGGTTGAGTTAGGTAAAAATCAAAGGTAATCCTCCCACGATAAATACCAGTGCAAATTATTTTTATCTAACCTGGAAGAATGTTGCCGAAGATCCCTATTCCAACCACACTCATATAATCAAAGAATAATCAAAGGATCCCAAGTAATTTTCTGATTGGTATAAGAAAAACAATCTTCTCTCGATAACAAAAAACAGTGGAAATTAATTAACTAAAGTTAAATGTATAAAAAACAAGTTTTTTTTCCTAAAGAAGTTTTGATTTGACCCTCGTATCCGAACTCGTTTTCTGTTACCTTGAATACTTAACGAACTCTTATATTTAACAAATGATGTAACGTTGAGTTCATTCATTAACTGAACTATCCAAACTTACAAATATTTACCACAGAGATACCTATTTAAAAATAAATAATATTCATTGCACATACAAATCGTGTATTTTTAGATGATACCAAGTGATGGAAGATGATGATGATTTCTTCGATACAGTGTCTGTCAATTCCGCACAGGGAAAACGAAGATTCAATAGTAGAGAATACCTTGGTTTATCGAGAAATACAGTGTATCATTCTATTATGGATTTGGATAATGGAAACGAGTTGGAAATGGGAGATTTGGATCAGAAAAAGGTGCCAAATAAAAGTAGAGTTGTTAACACATATGAACAGTGGAAAAATAGGGTATTGTTTTATTTGATTTGAAAGTTGTGCATGGTATTAAATTCTTCTAATCTATTTTCATTATTAAATTATAATTAATATGTTGTTACTGGCAATTGCTTCACAGAACATTTATTTTTAATGGATAAAAGATACATGGTAATAATATCAATAAAAAAAGTATAAACTTTCTAAAATTGTAATATAATAATGAAATATCTTGATTTTTGCTACCTTATTTTAAAACTGTTTCTTTTTGTTAATTATCTCACTAAATGTTTAGGTGGTGGGAAGTTTCATCTTTCATTTTAAGATTTAGTTATAATTCGCGGAGTGATTTAATTATTATGAAACTTATAATTATTTAATTACTAATTAGTACAAATTATTTAAAATTATAAAACTACTTTTTGCCAACGTTTTGTATATGATTATCGAAAGTAAGTATTATAAGTCGTCCTCAAAACCTTATCAGTATGTTAATTATTTATGCATATGCCATATTTATAACGTTGAATTTGAATGAGTAATAAATAAGCTTTATTAATCACGATTCACTTAAATAATTTGCCTTTTGGAATAGCTGCTGTATAAATATAACGTATTAAATTCCCATTGGCTAGTTATAAAATTTAATTATCTCTTTTAAAATGTACATGGGCTGGTTCATAAGTTCTGTAATGAAGGTGGAACATAAAAAATCATTGATTCTTATGAGCAAATTTTAGTTTTTATTATGTCCTTTTGTATGTGGTCTCGGTATTGCAAAAAGACTCTTGCACATTTTTGATAGATCTTTACAAAAAAATAATGATTAGAAAAGTACATAAAAGTTTTGAAAAAAGTTAGAATATTTCCAAAAATCGGCTACTATCTTCCGGTCCATCTGCAAGAATGCTTGGTAAATTTTTTGATATTTGTTGTAATTTGTTTAAAATCCAAATAAGATTTTTGTTTTTATTGTGAGTATTATTTTCTATATTCCTAAAAAATTTGACTGCTCTTTTGTATTTAATACATTCTAAAACATTTTTGACAAGCGTTTATAGAAAGTTTCTTGCATGCTAAGTCTTGATCTTGCCTAAAGGCCGCTTGACATGATGCAATACAACGTGCAATGCAATGCAAGACGCAAGATATCTTGATCGATAGCATGCACAGTTGAGACCCAGCTGATCAGTTTCTGCAATTCGATGTAATATTGCAAATTTATCGGCTTGGAATACATACAATATTTGTATATATGCTTACCAATAAATCTGACTTATGTTACAAAGTACCTATGTTCTCAAAGAATAGCAAACAGAAAGCAAACAGCGTGATTAATCAGTGAACCGTAATGAGATGAAACTATTTAATTTTCGGATAGAACGGGTGTGTAGCCCGGGCGTGAATCACTTTTGTGGCGGCTTACTGTCTAATGACCCACTTCGCAAGCTGTAGACATACTATGAACGTGCAATATAATAATGTTCTGTTTATCTTCTAGTTTATTGTTCATTGTTCCAACCTCAAAGTATGGACTTAATACAAACAAACTGTCTCATAATCGATATCGTGTGTAGGCTTGGTATTTATTATTATAGTCGTAGATAAAATATAGTATTCAACTTGCTGTAATGGTCATGAATGATTGCGTGCGGCTTGTGCTGGCAAGTTCAGCTGCGTGAGTTATGAGTGATGACTGATGACCTACATTACCGCTCGTTAAATAATGTACTATTAACCGTTAATTTTTTTTAATTCAATTTCTACGTTCGTATAACTGGCATATCGATTTATTGTTTTTTTTTTATTTCCTTATCCAAACTCTTAATATTAATCGCTGAAATTCTTACTTATCGCATTGTTTGCGGATATATACAAGGTATACCTACTGTTGATATCCGACCAAAGCAAAGTTTGCTAGAAAATCGTTCATAATATCGTTAAGAATGTCGACGGTAAGTGATTTTTCAATTAATCAGCTATAATTAAAATATAAAACGTTTTTAAAGTAAGGTTTGAGACATATTCTATTTTTAATTTTTTGGATATTTTGGTAGTTCATCAAAATTCAATTTAGATTTGATTTCTGTTTTCATTTACGAAATCAAAATAATATCAATTTCGGCCAAGAACATCTGATATTTACCTTCTTAAACAAAGTGGGGTTTTGCAAGTACTAGAGGCTACAATAAAGGAGAATAATTTATCTTGGTCCCGAGAGACAGAAGTGTACGAAAAGGTGAAGAAGCTGAATGGAAAATTGTTAAGTTTAAATACCACAAAGCTGAAAGTTGATGGCCCAAGATATTCTGATGAATTTAAATCGGATCACAATAGTATATTTCATTACGAATACAGAAAATTCCCCTTTGTGTTGAGATAGGGATAGCTTACCGTAAAAAGGAAGCAAATTCGAGCACTGAAAAAGCATTTTAGGACTAGTAATGAACAATATTTTTAATTATACCTCTATAAAAATTCAAAAAAGTGAAAACTGTTATAAATATATAAATATATAAATTAAATACCAGGAGCGAATGTAACATACTTTAAATTTTTTATATTAATATTTCGTTTTAGTACTAATCTACGTAATTTCTAAAATTATCTCTCGGAGATTTGTGTAGTGTTGAAAATATTTACATTGGAAATGGCGAAAAAAATTTCTAATATGCTAATAATAATGTCAAATGTCAAAAAAATCTTGGAAATTTGCAACAAATAAGGCTCAAATGTAAGAAGACAGGATTTTAATTTTGCATGAAATTTATATTGCCTGCAATAAAGTTGCAGCAAAAAGGCTGTAATGTAAGACTAGTATTAGTGCTGCTAGACAAAATATATATTGACGTATTTTAACCGCATGTACAGATAGAGATATTCTCTTCAGAAAGATATAATGAAAAAATGCTTTTCTAAGGTACCTAAATAATTCCAAATCGAGAACAAAATTTAACTAAACTTGATATAAGTTACACGCCGTAATAGTTTATTTCTGTTTTAACCTTCTGTAGAACAAATGTTTTTTCTTATCAATATTTTGTAAAAACAGGATATATTACTAATAGCAACATATTTATGTACTATCGTGTCTGTTAGACATGCAAACATGCAACTTCAATTTTGAAATGCTCTTCTACATTTCGTTGGACTATGGTATTACTTTCATGTTAACTAACATTCATTAACAATAAATTATTGGAAATTATATGCGGTTGAATAAGTATAGCATATTTGAATTTTGAAGTCGTGATAATTATAATACCTCTTAAAACTTACAAACACACAATAATTATGCACAACGGTGCTTTCACAGCTTGGTGTATCCCACTACTGCACTTCTCTCTGATTAACCTGTGAGCTTTATGACAAAATATCTTCGAGTCAAAGTGATTTTATATTTTTGCCTGACTTTTCTATTCTAAATTTTGATTTTCAAATATTCCCAATAGAAAAAGTCTTAAGAAATTAGATCGGGTGAACTATGTGGCCATTCCAACATTGGGCTTCTTCTACTTATCTACCATCTTACATCGAGAGCGTAATTTCTTCTTGTTGAAACGTTAACAAAGCTTCTGACATTTCTAGTATTCGTGCTAGACTCACCAGTAAGTTTTCCTCAATAAATATGGACACTCGTTGTTAACTACTCGTTGTGTGTTTCCAGAGGGAAAAAACTTCCGTCATTCACCAGGCTCTATCTATTGAGCCGTTATAGTAAGATAGTTGAAATTTTCACAGATAATGTATTTCTGTTGCCGCTTTAAAAACAAATACCTACTGTAAATACAATAAAATAAATATTTAAAAATCACGTTTTTTGCTCCTTTTTGTTCACATACCTATTAACCTTTATAATTTTTTTAAATTGTAATTAAATATATCTCATTTTTTGTTAACAGAGATGGCGATATTTCTCGAGCAGTAACTTGAGCGTGGACTACGTTTTGGCCTATGACGACCAAGGTGATAATGATGAAGTTGAGAAGAGGACCAACTACGAACACAATTTAGAAACAAATGGGTTGATTTTAGAACGGGAAGAAAATCAAAGGATACATTTCGTTAAAATCCATGTTCCTAAAGATGTAGTAATGAGATATGCTGAGATTCTTAAACTACGTTTGCCAATAAAAGATGTAAATACAGATATGTATTATGATATTTTTCCGTCGATCGTGCGTTAATAATGTACACAAAATAATTCATTAATGACTCCTATTAATAAACGATTAGGGTATAGGCAACTAAACATACAATAATATTAACATAAAAAGGCGTAACACTGACTTTTAGTAAAAAAAACTTCTAGTTTTTAGCTTCATATCTTCTCTGTGACATTTCAATGTAGGTAATTTATTATTGCCATTACTAACATTTGAAACAAATATATATTCTTATTTTTAAAATATTGAAAAAAATGGATTCAAGTTGTAGGTACAGTCGACGGGAAAGTTTTGTAACTAGCACGAGTATTAAAAGGGCGATTAACAATCTCAAACATTAAAATATCTCAATTGTTAATAGCCCTTATTTATACTCTTGTTGTTTAAATAACTAATAATTCTCGCTATTAACAGGAATCAAACTAGAGTTTTTTTTTAATTTTTATTATTATTTTTTTAATTTTTATTATTTTTTTAAAGCGATTTTATCTCAAATTAGTGTCCTGTGTAAATTATGCATTGTTTTATTGCTATAAAATGGTAAATACTTGAAGTTCGTTACTTTTGCCTCGGTCTTAACTTATCATATTCAAATCTTATCTTGTTCTGGTTAAGTTTATTTACAATTCGATTCAAAACATCCGTTTAAATACACTTTTTATTCTTTAGGCATTGATTTCATGCCTAAAAAATCTATACAATTATAACGCTGAAATTACAATAATAATTACACCGCTAACTTTTTATTTGATTCTTTTATGACCTAGATTCGATCATTTAAAAAAATTATTTATAGACATTAATCAAAACTAACTCATGTGATAGAAACTTTGGTTAAATTCTATTTTAGTATTTTATCACCTTGTATTTTGTATGACTCACCACTCAAGTCCATGAAAAGAAACAGAAACAGATATCTGACGAATAGTACAATAAAAATCAGAATGAAGATGAAAGACAACTACTACAATAAACTGTTATCAAGGCAACTTAAAAATTGTAAAATCTGAAATTTTTATCAATAAGAAAATTGGATTTCCATGAATATTTTTTAAAATGCGCCAACATGAGCTCATGTACCTACTACGTGAAAATAGTAGACTAGACGAGCTAAGAGGAAGCTGCTGCTCTTCGTTTCAAAGGTTACAGAATATCTCAGCTAGGTTGAAATGTTGGAGAAATGTAACTGGATAAGAACGCATTACAAACTAGCAGAAAGGAATTGGACACTTAAGGAGGGATTGAAAACAGAGATAACGTAGTAATACATTGAAATTACCTCTTACGCCTTCTTTGTATCTATATATCATGTGATGAACATTGTCTATAGTTTTATTATCTTATTTCAATTTCGCTTTCAATTTTTGTATAGTAGGTACGTATGACATTTATTTTATAGGATGAAGAATGTCCTGAGCTAAAAGATAATATAGTTACACAAACTGTAGTGAAAGTTTTAAAGAAGTGTAAAGTATCACTGGATCCTGGAAAGTTTCCTCCAAAAAAGTATCATCTAACGGCTGAATTTAATAAAGATAAAGATTATTTGTAAGTATGTTTAATGTTTATCCTAACTTGCTATGTTTTCAATTTCGACTAAAAAAATTATACATTCTAAACAGATTTCTATTGTAGATTTGATGTAGACGACCCAGAGTTCTTCAACAGTTCGGTAAAGATTACAGTCATCTCGTATATCTTGGAAAGAGAGAGATTTGGTAATGAAGATCAAGACAAGGGTATTAAAAGACTGATAGCTGAAAATGTTTATAAAGCTGCCTACCCCTTACATGACGTAAGTATATTTTTTGCAATTGACTTGATGTAAAAGAGAGAGAAACTTTTTATCTCCATTTTAAAATTTTTTTGTTCATTTTGTACTATTTTTTTTGACAGGGTGATCTCCATGACAAAACCTCGACCCGTAAACTTCTTTTAGACGAATGGGCTTCAGTTTCGAAATGTATCAAGTACCAACCGTTAGATGACATTAAAGATTATTTTGGTGTGAAATGCGCCATATATTTTGCGTGGCTCGGATTTTACACCCACATGTTAATACCTGCTTCTGTGGTAGGTATTTTGTGCCTTATATACGGTGCTATCACTCTACAATCGGATATCCTCAGCAGAGATATTTGTAATGCAAAAAACATCACCATGTGTCCGAGGTGTGATAAATATTGTGATTATTGGCATATACAGGAGAGCTGTAATTATTCGAAAATACAACACGTTATTGATAACAACGCAACTATATTTTTTGCTGTTTTTATGTCATTTTGGGGAACTTTATACCTTGAAATGTGGAAAAGGTAGGGCAATTTAAATTCAAAATTTTATGTATGACTGGATTTTATATCAATTTGTATATATTGTAACCTTAATTTATTAAAAATCATTGCTCATGCCGTACATGTGATAAAATTGAAGCTTCAAAAAATCATGGTCATATATTGTAGGTACATAACAAAACAAGTTCATTGAAGCTCAACAAACATAATTGATCTATTCTGTTTTAAAACATAACTTACCAAAATATCTGTCACTTCTTTTGAATTCGACGAGTACCTATACAGAAAATAATCATTTATAACCTTCTTCTATTTCCTATTGTTTTGTTTCTAAACTGTTCATCCATCTTGTTAGTTTAAACTTCTAGTCCAGCTTCTTCTACTAGTACCCTATTTTCATGTTATTTTTTCCTCTGAACATCTTTGCTTTTATTTAAGTTAATCTGGATCTCCTTAATGTTATAATGTTGTATAAATTTTAATAAAAATTTACTATTTTTTTCTGTCTTTTATAGTTTACTTAAATTCACAATTCACAAATTAATAACAACAATATTTATACTCATATTTGTATAACTATACAACTTAATTTAATGTAAGTACTCATTATTTCAGATATAGTGCCGAAATAGCTCACAGGTGGGGCTTGACAGGCTTCGATCTCCAGGCTGAACCACCAAGACCAGAATACTTATTAAAATTAGCCAATGCCAAGAAAAAAAAATTGAACGTTATAACCCAATTACAAGAACCAGTAGTTCCTTTCTGGAGAGTCAAATTACCATCAATTATTATTAGTTTTTCAGTTGCGTTTTGCTGGACTTTAATAGCACTTTCGGTTGTGGTTGCAGTTGTTGTCTACCGAATGTCTTCCCTTACATCCGGCTTTTTACACAGGTAGTTAACTTTTATAATATTGGAACTTTAGTTCTTTACGTCAGGTTATGTTTGAGCGACCGTGGGTCGCGACGCAAAAGATCTGACCGTTACGTTACGTTATGTGCCTTGCTTGCGTGCGTGTGCTCTATCCTGAGTCCCTCTCTCGTTTACGAAGCAGCGATTCATATGCTTCGGCCGGGAATCGAACCCGGGCCGCCCGCGTGGAAGGCGAGCATTCTACCACTGAACCACCGATGCTATATAAAAATTCTATGCAAAGCTGGTATTCGCAGTGCTGGTGATCTACTTGAATTTGTTCGGATAAACTTTTACTATTATTTCCATAATATTTTTTGCGCGAAAATTGAAAAATTGAAAATTTGACAATTCAATTTTATGTTTCCACTTAATTTTTTGTGGTAAACGTACAGTTCTTTAATGTCCAATTTGTATAATGCTACGGTTTCCCTTTTTAAATATACGATGCTGTTATAAGTAGATGTTGCCAGTCGGACTCCCTCATGAAGGGTACCGCACCATTATCTATAATAATGAATATTCTGCTAAATATTTCAAACGTCTACCTGTTGTCGTTATCAATATCAAGCAGAATAATTATTTAAAAATAAAATTAACAATTAAAAAAAAACTTCTCCACGGGGAATCGAACCCGGGTCTACCGCGTAAGAGTCTAGTTTGCTTACTACTCGACCACCGAGGAATATGCAAATTGTTTATCTTTAACGTCAGATGTATTACATAATTTTTGCTCAAAAGGAACTAAAGTTCCTACCGTGTGTCCCGCGACACGTTCCACCTTTTTTAACTAAAATTAGTTTTAAAAATGTTTTCACCTTTTGCTTAAGCCAGAAATATTTAAGTCTGCTGTCATAATTTAGTTAAATAATGTAATTCACTGTTCAGGCACCTATTGTAGGAACTCAAGAGTTAAATAGTGTTAATTTTTTTTTTCAGTGGCAGCAGTTATAAGATCTATGCAATTCCAGTCACTGCGGGTTTGATAAATTTGACATGTATCCACATTTTGAATTTTTTGTATGGACGATTGGCGGAAACCTTAACTGAATTAGAATTACAAAGAACCCAAAATGAATTCGATGAAAGCTTGGCAATAAAAATATACATGTTTCAATTTGTAAATTTCTATTCGTCCATTTTTTACATCGCTTTTATAAAGGGGAAGTTCGTGGGATATCCTGCAAAATATAACAGAATATTTGGATACCGCCAAGAAGAGGTATGTTAACAAATAATTCACGAAGGATGCTCAATAGTTATAATTTTTTTAAATTTAAATACCGCATCAGTCTATATTTAAAATTATAGTTTCATTAGAATATAAGAAGTAAAACTATTATATCTCGAAGGTATTATGATTATATTTTCAGTTTGGCAATTGAACAAGACTCTCTCTTAGACTGTTGTAAATTTTTTTTTCAACATTAAAATAAGGAAATTTAAATAGAACATGATTTACACATAAGGACAATGTTAGTTGGATGGGAAATATTGCTCATTGGGTGAACGAATGTTTTTTCAAAAAATTTATTTCTTTTACGTATCCGAAAACTACTAAACTAATTTTTTTTTATAATTTAGTGCAATCCCGGTGGGTGTTTGATGGAACTAACTATACAATTGGCCATCATCATGATCGGTAATCAAGCGATTAATGCAGTAATGGAAATGTCACTTCCAGTTGCGATGAAAATGTACAAAACATTCATTGTTACAACCGGTATTGACCAAGTCGATAAAGAAGAAGCAGCGCTAATAAGTTGTAATCAATGGACGGAAGATTATAAATTATCAGAAATTGAAAGTAAAAGTTTATATTCCGAATATTTAGAAATGGGCAAGTATTAATATTTTACTATTGCATTCATAACAAGTACCATGTTTGTTCTAAGTAGGTATGTAAATAATATATTTTTTTATTTTTAGTTTTACAGTACGGCTTCGTAACGATCTTTGTAACAGCATTTCCACTTGCTCCACTGTTTGCGCTCATAAATAACATACTAGAAATGCGATTAGATGCTAAGAAGTTTTTGAAATATTACAGAAGACCCGTACCACAAAGAGTCAAAAATATCGGTGTATGGTATTCGATATTGGCATTTGTCGGTCGATTGGCTGTAGTATCTAATGCATTTATAATAGCCTTTTCGTCCCATTTTATTCCTAAACTTGTTTATAAGTTGAAATACGCACAAAATTTCACCGAAGAGGGATACATGGAGCACAGTTTGGCTTTCTTTAATACCTCACATTTCAGTCCCGGTATGGCGCCACTTAACTCCCAGATAAATGCAACTGTATGTAGGTAAGATACAGATACTTTTTTCTTAACTATACTAATACCTTTTTCTACCTATACTACTACCTTTTTCTACCTATACAATATTAATTATGTTATTTATAAGTAGATTGGGATAACTATCTTTTTTATTAATTTTTTTTGTTACAGATATTCCGAATACCGAAACCATTACAGTATGGATGATCATTTAAGATACAAACGTCCTCTTATATATTGGCATATTCTTGCAGCACGTTTGGCGTTTGTTGTCGTATATCAAAATTTAGTAAGTTTTGTTATGACTGCCGTGGAATGGATGATACCGGATGTCAGTAGAAAATTAAATGATCGAATAAAACGTGAAGCCTACAGGACCAATGAAATTATTATTCATAATGAAACGCGAAGGGCACGAGAACGAAAAGCTTCATCTAGTAAGTATATATAATTTTTGACTTTTACTTAATCCAACATTTTATTATTTTAGCAATATTTAATTAGTTTATGATTGCCTGCAGGTTAATAGGGAATTTAAAATTGTAGTCTCAAATTAGTTTTCCTATAACAGAAAAATATTAAAACAGTTTATTACAACAACAACAAAAAAATATACATATAACGGGTTTTAATTTGCTAGTTTTTTTAGCCGATAGCCAAATTGTACCACCATCTAATTTTGATTCTGCGACTGGACTTGCAATTGTTAACAAGCCTAGCGTTGCTTAATTGTCAGTGTTAAGTGGTAAGAGAATGTTCAATACAAAAAGTAAAAACTGTATAATAGGCTTCAGCCATTTCAAGCTTATCAACATTTTATATTGAAGCATATTGCTAGCAACGAACATTAACAAAAATGAATGTTAATGTTCGTTGTTGCTAGTTTGAAAGCAAAAATATTAAAAATTTCCCAAGAATTTTATGTTGAATTGCAGTCTACAATAAAAATTAATAGTTCTTTTTCAGAATATGTCTGTACACTGAGTATTGACCAGATCATTTCGAATAAAAACAAGTATTCAACCATTCTTTCTTGTATATAGCTTCCCAAACTAGCACGAAACGGTTTTATTCAATATTACTAGGATGCATTAAAACTGAAAACAAACCCAATTGGTTTTAAAAGAGGTTTTAACGAATTCTTAAGGTTGTTATAAAACCGCCCTCTGCATATATGGAAGGCCCCACTCTGAAAGATGATTTTTAAACCAAAAATAAAGACCCTCTTAAATTTATTTAAGACACACAAGGAGAGAGGATGATTTTAGTTTTATTGTTGACACCACAAAGTGCAGTTAGTCTTAGCGAAAACCAAAAAGATTCAATCTAATTTGTTGAGTTTTAATAAAGCTCTATTACGGCATTTGAGAAAGAGATTAGTTTTAATGTGCTCAATTTACTGAAAAAACAATCTGAAAGTAAAACAGATTTGAAGACAGGTTTTATTAGTTACTTTAGGAGCATTTTTGAAAGCAATTTTCCAACTATAACGTCATGATTTGGAGCGCAATAAAACCAAACAATCTGCAAGTCGTTAATAAAACTAAGTTGCTTCAAAACCAAGCCATATTTTAAAACCTCTATAAGGCAAATAGTATTTTAAGAATACGTAATCTTTCTTAATTTATAGACACATAAAAACCAGCGTTTAATGTTTAACAGTTTTTAATTGCCGGTATTATATTTACAAGGTAAATAGTATATTTTCATTTACCATAATAAAACTGCTTTAAAACTCAACTGAATCCAAAATGTTTTATTGTGCTACTTGGGTTATAACTTTAATGTATCTTATTTGAAAAACAATAACTCTGCATACAATCAATCGCCTCTCTAGGATGCACATGTTCTATTAAAAATAAAAACGCTTTGTGTATACAATCATAATATTATTAATATTTATAAATTATGGTGAGTACATAGCTATTAGCTTTTGCAAATTGACCGTTTAGTGTTAATTTTAAACTGTCTATTATTCTGGTGCTTAAAATTGATGAATTTTTAAATTTTTACTCTGTAACATTCTTGACGTTTATCAACATACTTTGGTTTTCACATAATTGTTACGACCACCCTGAACATGCTTATTATGTAAAGTTAAAAACGTTCTCTGACCGCCCCATTTATTTATATATATAAAGATTACTAATGTAGTTATATTATTTACCAATGGAGGTGTAAAAATCAATTTTACCTACGACCCCCCTGTAATCAGTCAATAACACACAGTCGGTATCAATGTAATGACGTCTATTACGCACTGTAAAAAAAACGCACAGCTGTAAAGTAAATCGCACGGCTTTCCTAGCAACATCTTAGCAACTGTCAAAAGGCGTCTCCATTTTATTCAAAATTTACTATTTGAAAACATTAGATATGGCCACGTTTAACTGTGAAAAGCCCAAAGGGCTATGTATATGTATTGATTATAATTGAAAAATGGACTTTCGATTATCAACAATATATTAATAATGATTAAACGTTAGTTCTTTAATGTGCTTCTTTTATTGGTAATAGAGTAATAGAGATGGAGTTTACCAAGCACCTCTAATTATGTAACTGTTATTTCTTATGCTTCTTATAAAAAATACAAGTACAAGTAGGTCGTAGGTAAAGTATAGTACGTAACTCGTGTTGTAGAGCATTTTACGCACACACGGAATTACGCGTAATTTGCCGAACTCGCTAGCGCTCGTTTTGGCAAATATTACGCTTGTTGAACAATATCGCTCTTTTCATAACTAGTTACGTAAATAACTATTAATAATCTAAGCAACCAAAGCTACGCAGCTTTTTGGAAAGACGCTATAGTTATTTTTGTGGCATTTTTTCCAAACTATTATACATTTTTAGTGAGAAGAAAACGAGACTCTATGATGTCGACTGCAACAGTCTACTTCGACGCAGTTAATGGAGATGTAGGTTCAGAAGGAGATCAAGCTAGATACTATGACGTTAGTAAATTGTGATTTTGTATAGAAAAATGTTGCCTTTCAACTTGCCTTATCTCGTAGGGTGCCTAGTCAAATACTACTTTGAATAGTAAATTCGGTTTTGCAAGCATTTGCAGACAAAACATGTTTGGTTTAATATAGATATTATTATAGTTATTGTTGATTCTGCACATAAGAGTAAAAGCTTTGAAATATAATATATTTTTGTAACAAACATATTAGCACTCGTTTCAATAGTAATCGAGCTAAAGTTTGCAGTGATTAGATTATCCAAAATTCAACAACCTCGAAAATGTGTTCATATTATTTGTAACGTATAAATGTCTATTTTTGTATCTTGTATCCTGTATTGTAATATGGCAATTTTGTGTTTTCTAAACGTACTTATCTCCCTCATTAACACAGTGGTGCATTCAATTCGGGTACATTTTTTCCAAAATCATTTGCAAAAGTTAAAGCACTTCTTTTTCCGAATTTCTTCTTTGATTATGCTAAAGAATACACACAACAAGAAGTCAAGCCCTGTGAAAATCCTTTGATGTTGAAGGGACAAAAATAAATAACCTTGAAGGTGACAGCTTACTCTGACATACACTGAGAATCATAACAAATGCTTACAACTTTACTCGAATCACACTAAGAAAAAGTATTTCAGCATAAAGTTGTGTTTTGTTGGTATGTTTCCATCAGTAGCTAACTCTGCACTTGTCGTTGACAATATACACGCGAAATAGATCATTAAAAAAAATAATTTCAACCTACAAGCAAAACTTTAATCTAATTTGGGTCGGTAAAGACTATAAGAAAGAGTCCCTCATGTGATGGTATGACATATGACGATTAATTTAAAAGATGGCTTTCGCAGACTCGTTTCGCTTCTTGTCTGCTGGTGTATTATTATATTAGGCATAGGCTGATCAAAGGATTAAGTCAACAAGGGTGATGAACACGTACGTGCGTTAAATTTTGCAATTGATTTTGGACATACTTTAATTTATTATTTAAACAATTTTCTTATGACTAACTAGCACAAACTAAGCTATAATTTTTTTAATACCGGCAGAAAATGTAAAGCGTCACGACATCGTAGCTAGTCATAGATTATTTGTATTAAAAAAAAGTTTATTACTGTTTTTGATATACATACTGTTTTATATACAATTTTTATGGTGTTATAATGGTTTTGATATTTAGTTTAAATTTTTCAATTGAGTACAATTATTGTTATTATTGATTTTTAAAAGATCACCAATTTTTGTTGAATATTTTAATTATATAGGTACATCTATATTTTTATGTGTAGTAATTTATATAAAATGGTGTTGCAGTCCTTTATATTAGTTTATATAGTTGTATTAGTATAAGTATCAGTGTGAAAGGAGGAAGTTTACATTATATAACTACTTTGCCTCTGTCCTGAGACAAACCAGCGGCGGACGGCTGATATTTGGTACCTAAACTCCGTCTAACAGCGGACTTTTGAAGAGTTCTGACCGAGACCCGAGTCATATAAACTTCCGCCTCAAGGGGAATTCTAATTTTAGATTCATAATTCCGCCTGTTGAGCTCGAGCCACACTGATTAAGTATTAGAGTTTATAGAAAATGCTTGAAAGTTGATGGGATCAAATTCCGTTCGGTGATAATTTTTTGTCGTAATTGGTACATAGAGTTCTTTAAAAAATTGCATAACTGAAAATACTAATGACTAAAATTTGGATAAAGTAAACCTTTTTGTTTTTTATCAACAAGCAGGGATTTACATTATACAGGGTGCTACAGATAAATACCTTCGAAAGTCGACGGATTTCTATTTGGTTAACACACCTTAATTTTATCAACAGTCTTCAATTGTAATATGCAATAAAAGTTTTTACGACAATAAATAATTTTTAGTTTGTAAGTAAACCAATTTATTATTATTAACTTTGTTACTAATACAATATTGTGTACTTATGCATTTGATTATATTATGATGTTTTTATACAGTCTAAATTTTAATAAATGTTTTGTTAATATTATTTATTTATATCGTTTCTACCTCCCAAAAGATTCCTATTCTCTCCGACAGTCAGACTGCATAAAAAACTCTTATAAAGGGCAACACTTAAGTGAGTCCAGGAGCACAAAAGGTATTGCAGGTAATTAAATAGCAGACACACTAGAAAAGAAAGCGTCTGCAACGGTATAGGGCATATCAACCAACTGACAAGTTGACATTATAATGACAGTATTAATGCTTGCTCAAATGCAGTACTTTTCAAAGTGCTCGATTGTGCGAGAAGTGTTGCTGTAGTTGGAACATTCACCGTTAAGCAATATGCCGCATAATGGTTAGTTTAGGCAGAGATTAGTAGTTATAGTTCTTTTTACCATCTAAGAAACTGACTTGACTTGACTTAGGCTTGAGATGCAATAAAACCATAAAGCTTTTCGGATTGACTGTGCAAGGACGCACTATACCTGATGAAAATAAAATAAAATATAATATGTATTTATAATAAGAATTACCCAAAAGTCTTTTAGGTAGTAATTTATTATTCGCCAACAAAATCTTGCATGTCATCCCATCTCAGATCAGGTCAGTTTCTTTTATCGTGAAAAGAACTATACTTATCTCTGGTTTAGACAATGACTAAGGTTAGGTTAAAAAAAGGTCAACACCACCTTGTGCCAGTGCTTCTTGTGCTTATGTAAAATCAGAGTGGTATCCGGACTTGAGCCTGAAAAATAATGCACATATACTACTTCCAGATTGGAAACAGCTGCTACAGGTTTAATCTTGTTTTTGAAAACGTACCTAAGATAAAAATATAAATATAAAATAGTAATATAATGATGGAGCTAGGGTGCTGTACATCTTATATTACACGCAGAAAACCAGGAGCATCTAAAGTGTCTGCTCGAAATGAAATTGAAAAATCCATTATGCCTACTTATTTGAATGATATTGCACATGATTTACTCCTATGGTGTTATTTTTCCAAATAAAATCTGTGAACACATATTCCTTACGATATCGCAGATTGTTATCAAAATGAGGACTAAAAATAGGTTGAAATAGGCAACTACTTACCTAGTTAGATCAAAAAATTCATCCCTTGTTCGAATTTACCACACGCGAGTTTCCTTTATGATTGCATGTTGAATATTGCATGATAAGGTTATTGTCGTTTATGAATTTTGTTCTCATTTATGGAATAATCGATAACTAGATTTCAGATGACACGAGACTCAGAGTAGAATGGCTTCTCTTGAGAATAAGCTTTGTGTTCTTCAAGCAAAATTAAAAGTATAACTTTCTTACACAAAATTATTATCTTTATTACAATTCTTTACATTTTTAGGAAACGGATGACAATCTCAGCGTTTGTATTGTTTTGCTACAACAATATTTGCGACAGGAACAATACAAAAATGCAGTAAGTTTGTATTTTTGATTTTTTTTGCACTTTTATATAAAAAATTTAAAAACTTCAAGGCATACGTATATTGTTAACTCTTCGCCTGTCGACTACCAACATTCATACCTCGAATAATAAATAAATCTAAGATAAATATTTCTATGCAATTTAAATGCTCACACAGCACGACACTGTTATTGGAACCAGTGACCTTTGCTGTGTGTATCTATCCTTGTTTTGGAATGAGAGAATCGATTGAGATGTTGGTTGTAAACAAAGTGTGTTGTTAGTGTTAAACATACCAAATTACTTTAGATTATTACGTAATTGTAGAATAAAAGCAGCGGGGCTTTCTAGAAAATAACTGGAATGTAAATATTTTGTTTGGGCTGAGGATATTTAAACGTTTTATTATGAAAATATGTAAAGCTGAATATAAATAATGGCATTGAACTATCTAAAAATTTGATCGTGGTCCAACCCAAATCCATGTGAGTAAAGCTCAGGTCCATACAGGTCGTGACCATGAACTCCATTGTAACCATCAAAGCCTACATTATGGACATCTCCATAACCATGGTCAAATTCTTTTCCCAATCCATGTTCCAAGCTAAAACCAAAATCATAGAAGTTGCTGTGGTGGTCTATAGGCTCCACGTGATGATGGGGATGGGAACATTTATTGTGATGGGGTGATTTATAAAGTAGATGATCAGGTTTATTAAGATGTTGATGGGTAGGTTTGTTGAAATGATTATGTAACGGTTGTAACAATTTCTTCTTGAAATGATCAAAAAATGGTTCGAAGTCGTAATGAAGCCTTTTTAGTTTCCGGAATGTAGCCTCGGACGATGATAGACTAACTGTTAGTAAAACTATCATAACCTGTAATATAAAAGAAAATTCTAATTTAATGTAACATAATAGTAGCAATCAGTCACTTAGCTAGAGCTTTTGCATGAGGGAGGTTTTGGGTTTTTTATCTGATAGGCTTAGAAGGGGAAAGCTTTATTGAAGGCGCCACCGAAGTAAAAAAAATCGAATGCCACGTCAAAAGCATTCTTTTAAGTTCAAGAAATCATGTATTGCTTTTTATTCAATTCTTTGTTTTACTTGGCTACATCTTAAAGTATTTTTTCTACACCCGTGTTATAACAATGCACTTATATGCCCATAATCCGCGTCATAATGATACCCATTACGATACAGATTTTTCATTACGATACAGATTTTTAATCAATAGAAACCCATTATTTATCAATCAAGCATTTGACGTTTATCCAGGTTCCTATGTAAGTAATTATTTTAGATGTCAAAATCAGTACGTATTAAACTTTCGTAGATACCTAACTAAACTTCGATAATTTATCAAAATGTCTGATATCAGCGATATAGAAGAATTACCATCGACTCCTCCACACACATCGAAGAATGCAGAAAATGCAGTTCAAAATATTTTGCCCCAAAAATCTAAGAAAGTGTACGAGAAACTTTATCAACGGTTTATGGACTGGAAAAATACAAATAAGATTTCGACATTCTCTGAAAATGTTTTAATTGCTTATTTTCAAGAATTGTTGAAAACTATGAAATCATCTAGTACATGGACACATTATTCAATAATAAAAACGTTGGTAAATAATATAAACCATAATATAGACATTTCTAAATATAAGAAACTACAAGCTTTATTAAAGCGAAAGTCCGAAGGATATGTTGGAGAAAAAGCAAAAATATTTTCACCTGAACAAATAAAAAAGTTTATCTACGAAGCACCCGATGAACGGTTTTTACTTTTAAAAGTAAGTATCTATCTAACATTGCATTTTTTTTTAAATTTCATGATTACATTTTCCATTCGACTCATGCATGATAGGTATATTTCATTAATTTCGAGCTAATTCATAGACCAGGGGCGGACCCGCGAGAACACAGTAACTTACACTAAAGACTACTTCCGATATACAAAAAGATTGACGCGAGCTGTACGTAATTTAATAATAATGTTTCCCCTGCATTATCTTTGTTGACGTCAATTCGAAAACGGCCGGCCGAAGTAACGACGTTCATTATGGATCTTAAATCAGAATTTCAAAAAAGGTTCGCAGATTTTAAGAAAATTGAGAATGTTGTAGAAATTCTCAGCAGCATTTACTCTCTGCATGCTGATGGTGAATGGAGCAATGAAGCTGCAATTGTTTTCGGAAGTGATAAAGCTACTCTGCAGATGGAAATGATCGATTTCCAAGAAAACATATTTTTAAAACACAAACAATCGGAAGTTTCCAGTGAAGAGTTCTGGATAAATTACAAAAATTAGCTTTGAAACTTCTTACTTTGTTTGGATCGACATATATTTGTGAAGCAGAATAAATAGAATGGATAGAATAAATTTCGATCTCGACTTACTACTGAACATCTCCAGGATTTAATGTCAATAGCTTGCACCAATTTTACTCCAAACTTCAGACAGATAATAGCTATGTAACAAGATACCTTTGTTATTTCCTTAATTACATTTGTTTAATAAATATTTTTTCTTATAAATATAATGTGCGGACCACGATGGTCATTTCATTTCTTAAAACGGACCCCGAGCGAAACTAATTGGAGACCACTAGACTACAGTATGAGTTCCGGGCTCGAAACAAGCCTTGTGTTCAATAAAAATATAAATTTTATGGTTTTTAATTATTTATCGGGTGTAGAAAAAATAGCGTATGCAACTCTCATGTAATGGTTATTAATACATGATCGTTGCATAATATACTATTTCAACATCGTTTTTCATTTTGCCCCCTGTTGCTGAAATAGTTAGCATTTATAAAAAAAGGAAATTATTCTGACCAAAGTAAATTTAAACTTTTTTCTCTTATTTGTTTGTGAATCAAATCACAATGTTTTTTATTTTTGATTTAGACGTTTCGGTTTCGGTAGCGTTCCAGCTACCGTTGTCAAGATTAACTATTAATGAAAACATTATTGTGGTTTGATTCCCAAAAAAAATAAGAGAAAAAAGAATAAGTAATGCCACAAGGAACTTACAGAAGATAAATTTAACCTGTTACTAAACTAAAGCTAAAGAAGGTTCTAAAGGAGCCTTCACAAGTCCGGAACCATTTTGTGGTAAGACAAATTTAAAGACAGTTACCGACCTGGTGACTGGACACTGTACCCTGAGAAAGCATTTGCACAGGATGGGCAAAGTTAGTGAACCTATGTGCAGAAAATGTGAACTCTACGATGCAACACCTACTCACATACTCTGCTTCTGTGAGAACTTACAAGGACTCAGACGGAAGCACTTTGGAGTGCACAACCAACTGAAGATCCCTCCAGATAAACTGGTGGCCTATATAGAAGACTCAAAGCTTCTGGAATGGAAGTAGGTAGATATCATGGGTAATGGTACAAAGATGCAGTTCAAGTGCCTGGGCTGTTGAGCCCAACCCAAACGTATGAATGAACCTGTTTCTTCTAACTGTAAGTACCTACTTTGAAATTCAGTTTATTAAAGCTGAATAGGCATGTTAATTTAGGGTTTTCAGTAAGGTATAATGCGTTTTCAATTGTAAATATTAAAAAACCGTAAAATTCACGAACATACAAAAAATATTTTTCCAATGTTTGAAATAATACAAGAGTACAATAACGCCCTCACACGCAAGCACATTTTGTTCATTAGATAATTGTTAAACATTATTTTTTGATTTTTTTTCGAAAATTTAAATTCTTACCAAAGTGTTTTTCATCGTGAATCTATAGTAAACTCCACTGGGTACCACAAAAGACAACAAAATGTATACTGAATAATTTCAGTAATATGTATTGATTTATAAAGTACTTAGATGCACCGCCGTAAATTTAATAACAATGTTTTGGTTTAAAATAGTAATAATTATTTTCTATTAAGAAATAGTTAAACGACATTCATTAAAATTTTCAGTTCCTCATATGAACAAATCGCTTATTTTAAATATGTAATTGTTATAGTATTTAACAAAACGGAAGTGAAAGGTTAGAACTGTTAACTAAATACTGCTGCTAAAGCATCTATAATAAATACAAAAAGAAAATATATAAATTCTAGCAGCACCAGTGTCGGCCTGGCTCATGATTGACCTCCGTCGATCTCTGAGTAGATATCTCACCATACCAATTTTTTCAGCCACCCTCACTTGTTGAAATACATTGTGTTATTTATATGATGCGACATAGGGATTCCTGTACAAAACTGTCAAACGCAAGTTAACTTTTTTACCAAATAGCGTTCATAAAAAATAATAACATTTTCTCAAACTCGTTCGGGTTTAATAAAAAAATGAGTATTTATATTTTAAAAAGTCGCACTCCTTTTTCCTACCACTTTCGGATTATCTTAATCGATTAGGTGATAGCTAACATGGTAGTATTATTTAAAAGTTAAACCTGAAGTATGGCGGTTCGCTTTGCCGATGATATGAATTTTTTTCTTTTTGTTTTTAGCTCTTTTTTACAATTTTTGAAACAAATAACTTCGCATCACTTCAAATTATAGCTATTTATGCCATCAGTTACGAAATGCCTAATTTTGTGTAACGCGTAAGATTTTTGCGGAACGAACGAAGCTAGCTACACAAAATTTCATTTCGTAACGTATTGCATAAAAGACTTTTTCTAATTTTGAAGAAAGTAATAAAAAAATAAAATTTAATATAATTGATAAAAATTTGGCAAACATAAATTTAGTTTGTTGCTGTTACTTCATGTTAGTTGTCAGTTTGACATTTTGTAAAAAATTCTACACGGAAGGTTTTTAGCGAGATTAATATATTTTCAGTTTTATTTTAAAAAAATGAGTGATTTAAGTTCTGAAGATATTAAAGAGGCAGCAGGTAATGCTCTATTATCAGTAATAATTAAAAAGTCAAAGGCAGTTTATGATTTGGCATACGAAAAATTTGTTACGTGGTGTGATGAGAAGAAAATTAAACATGTTAATGAGAAAGTTTTACTTGCATATTTTGAGGGTAAGAAAGATCTAAAAGTTTCCACATTATGGACACTTTACTCAATGTTAAGGTCTGAACTAAATCTGAAAAGGAATATTGATATTAAAAAATATACAAATTTGGTAGCATATATTAAAAGGCAAGCGGACGGGTACAGTGCTAAAAGTCAAAAGTTTTTATTAAAGAAGATTTTGCCAAATTTTTAGTGGAAGCTGATGACAAAGAATACTTAATGGCTAAGGCTGCAATGATAATTGGAATGGCAGGAGCATGCAGAAAAGCAGAATAATTAACATTTCTTCCAGTTGAAAATGTTATAAACGAAGGAAGCCTTTTCGTGTTGATATCCCACCTTCAAAAACAAAAGTTATACGCCACTTTGCAATTACCACTGGAGACATTGAAAATACGAATCTTGTTGAAATATTAAGAAAATATATTAAGTTGCGTCCCCAGGTTCTTAAACAAATAGATTTAGAAATATGCGAATGGAAAATGTACCAGAAATCCTGTGGGAATTAACACATTTAGCAGTCTGCCAAAAGTTATTGCACAATTTCTTGGTCTTTCAAATCCTGTTCTATATACTGGCCACTGCTTCAGAAGAAGCTCTGCCACTTTCCTAGCAGACAGTGGCACTGATATTTTAAAATTAAAGAGGCATGGAGGTTGTAAATCTACCACTGTTGCAGAGGGATATGTTGAAAGTTCCATGAATAATAAAAAACTTATAGCGCAAGAAATATTTGGTGAAACATCTAATGCAATGTGCGCCGCTTCCCAAATAACAGCAAGTTCGAGCAATGAAAAAAATATGTCGTCGGGAATTAATTTGAATAATTTCAATAATTGTGTTATCAATATTTATAATAATTAATTAATTTATAATTTATGTTTTTAACTTGTATTATAACAGTTTAATAAATAAAATAATTCTTTATGTCACTAATTTTGAAATACATTTTTCGTCACCAATTGCATAAAATTTTACTTTATGCAACTAGTTACAAAAAGTAAGACGTTTCATAATGTCAATCAGTTTTAAAAAGTATCACTTTATATGTCAAAATTGGAAAAAATAATTTTTAGACAAACATTGTGAAAAAAACTAAAAACAAAAAGAAAAAAATTTCATCTCAGCGGCGAAGCGAACCGCCATACTTCAGGTTTAACTTTTAAATAATACCGTGTACTACCATGTTGCATTTGAACTTATTTTTCAACGACCTTTCCATATCTGTTGTTATTTTTTATGAACGCTATTTGGTAAAAAAGTTATCTCGCGTTTGACAGTTTTGTACAGGAATTCTTATGTCGCATCTTATAAATAAAACAGTGTATATCTAATCGATAGAGTATCTTCTATTGTAGAGTATTTCATTGCGTTTTAAAGTGTTAACACGTGGAGCCTATGTTTCTGAAACCCAAGACGATTAAGTATAATACATATTTTTGTCAGGTCCATTTTCTACAACAGCTTTTGCAACTTCTTCAACGAACTGAAGGTGAATAATCGTACGCTCATTTTTAACAAATTAATAAGCGTGATATTTGAGCTTTTTACCATTGTTATCTTCATAGAAACAAACAAGAAACAAGGATGGCTTTGATAGTATCTAGAAGTAAGTCGTTAAATAATAACCAAGTAAAATAATTTCAAAATAAAAATGAAACGTAGGTAGTTAGACATTTTTTTTTTTCGTCGAATGAATTACAAAATCTCTTGTAGTAGTAGTAGTTTATTCACATTTTCAATAATACAGTAATGCAATACAATTCAATACAATAAGAAACTAAGAATACCATGTGAATCAAGAAACCTTGATAAGTGATTGAACACTTGTTTCAAGTACAAAGAAGACATTTAAAGTAAAATAGATACAATAATATAATAATTCGATTACAAGTAAGATCAACTGTAATAATGTAACACAATTGTGATAAAAGCACAGTATATAAACCAACCAGTAGTATATCTCTCATAAATTGCCAGAGCTTTTGATAACCTTGACCGGATCGTTTTACGATTCATTTTACCATAGGCGTAGGTGCATACGTTTTAAAATGACTTGAACATGTTAAATGTTTTTTTTTTAAATATTGTAGAACAGTACACTGATGAGTCTTATAGTCTTATACAAAATATTTATTGGTTTTTCCATATTACAATTTTCATTTTGTTATGATTTTTAAAATTTTTATTGACAAATTTTAATGTGTAATATAGTCGTACCCTGAAGAAAAGTTTTATTAAATATTTTATTGGAAAATCAACATAAGGATGTACAAACTCTGTTGTTTGACTAATATTTATAAGTGATTCAACAATATTATATTCCGCAGCAACTTTCTCAAAATTCATTTGGAATAATGTTTCTAATAATGAGATGTATAGTACAACATTTTCATGCGGTATATCCAAGGTTCCAAAACTATCCTTATTCGTATTTCCATAAGCTCTAAGGTAACAGTATAAAGACGATTCGTCTAAATTCTGATACGCTTGTGAATACGTCTCACATACGCTGCATGTTTGAATTTCCGAACATTTTTTAATTAAATAACCACAAAATTGGAATTGGAATAGCCTTTTATAAAAAAAGTTTTCTTTGATGATGTTGGTTCAAAATGAGCACCACATAAACGATGACTACTATTGTAATGAATGAATGAAAATACAAACAGTTTCTCACCTTTCTGAATCCTTTGGAAAACGGTAAAATTTTTCATCACAATTATAATATTTATTGTTACATCCACGAACTACACACACACTACTTGATTTCTTCTTTTTAATGGTATCCAATGCAAAAAAGGCTTATAAACTATGAAAATAATACCGAAAAGCCGTAAAAATATAAGCTGTAAGCTGTATTAAATAATTTTATTCGCAAATTCACCACTTGCACTTTGGGTGGATCGCAGCACGGCACTGGCCGCCGGATGATATAGTCATCCGAACATGATCCGAACGACGTTGTAGGTCACAGAGAGCTCGGCAGTGTGACGTCACGAGATAACATACTGGCTCGTTCATATCCTGTGATAAAAGAATGGACAGGACAGGACAATGAACATGTAGGATTATCTTAAAGCTGAGTATATAAGTATTTACGGAAGGGAGGGGGAAAGGGAATTTATCCATTTTCAAGAAGGTTATTGAAAAAGTTACGTGGATTGGAGATGACGTAACATTTCAATTTTTTTTAAAGACATGAATGTTGAAAATCTCCTTCAGTTCGTTGGGTATAACATTATAGAGTTTTGGGGCAACAAAATCATAAGACTTCTGTCCGAATGTTTTTGTCATGAGCGGGACTACATAGTTGCCTTTTTGTCTTGTTTCGTATCTGTGTGAGACAATTTGGTTTTTTGTTTTGTTTTGATGATAATGACAAATAATATTTTGTGCAAAAAGTGGGCTGACGTCTAGAACACCTGATTCTTCATAGAGGAGATCTGAAGGGTGAGTTCGTCTTTTTGAATAGATAATCTTCAGAAATCTTTTTTGTAGAACTTCAAGTGAGTGGATGCTTGCCTTAGACGAGCAACCCCAGGTAGTTATACCGTACCGGATATGGCTTTCTACAAGTGAGTTGTCTAATGGGTAAGATCTTCTTCAGTAACCTAAATCTGAATAATATACAATTGATTTTTTTTATTATAAAATTTATATGTGAGTTCCACTTCAGGTGACTATCAATAAACACACCTAGGTATTTTACTTCATTTTCAGCTGAGATTGAACAACCTTTGTTTGATGTAATGAAGTCTAGGCTTTGAAATGTTGGTGTTCTTGTTTTATTTATACTAAAAGGGAGATAAGTGGTTTTCTCAAGGTTCAGGGTGAGTAGCTTGTGATCAAACCAATTCTTTATGTGAACGAAATCATCCTTCCGATTTCAAATCGTCCCATGAGTTACTTGAGTAGATCACTGCTGTATCATCGGCAAAAGCGATAATATCGCTCGAACTTTGAATGAAAAATAAATCGTTAATATATATGTTAAAGAGAACTAGTCCTAGCACCGTGCCTTGCGGAACACCGTACTCCATCTTTGATACATCGCTCAGAGCCCCATCAACTCTTACAGTCTGTTGTCGGTCGGAAATATAGCTTCGAAATAATTTCAGTTCGTTTCCTCTAATACCGATATCCTCCAGTGACTGCAGGAGTAGTTGGTGGCTTACCGTGTCAAATGCCTTGCTTAAGTCGAGGAAAATACTCAGACATTGTTTACCCTAATCAAGGACGCTATGAATTTTGTTTGACAGAGAAATTAGGGCATCTTGGGTAGAAATTCCGTCTTTGAAGCCGAATTGGTTATCGGCAATGATTTTGTATTTTTTCAGGTAGGAGTCTAGGCGTTTCTTAATGATTTCTTCAAATTACTTCGCCAGGTGTGAAATTAGTGATATGGGCCCATGGTTATTAGTATCTGATTTGTCTCCTCTTTTGTGTATTGCTACCACTACTGAGTTTTTCAGCATAGTAGGCCATACTCCAACTACTCCATCTTGTAGACTTCTATTAATTATGTGTACCAAGGGGTCAATGATTTCTTGGATTGTAGCGTTGATAATTTCTGTCGTAATTCCATCTAGTCCTGGTGATTTTTTAGGCTTGAGGGTTTTGATCAATGATTTTAACTCGTCGCTGTCGGTTGGAATAATAAAAAAGCGATTGGGCATACGACGTCTATTGAGGTGAACATTTTTTGACAGTTCCAAGAACCAATCAAATTTCCTCATTTTTTATCACATGAACAATTCCACCCAATCATGTCAACATTACACTGATAACAGACCATGGGCTATTTTCACGTTGGTTGCTATGAACACATACCTACTGATTTATTTCGATTTTGAAGTTTCAAGTATTTAATATTTCGAAATGTCACGATTTGGTTGTAATACTATAGCTTGTTGCTTGTAGGCTTGTTTCCAAGCAACAAGCCTTCGAAATCTGTCATAAAATTTTTTCGAACAATTATCAATGTCCTTGGGTTATTACTACTGATAATTAGGTGCAGGCAATATTTTTTCTGCTAGATTTTTCCCGATGTTTGTAAAGTTGTTGTTGAACTCATTAGCAATGTCTTTTGTATCTATCAATAGGTCTCCTTGTTTATTCTTAGAATCGATGCATTTGGAGCTTTCATTAGTTGTTGTTGATTTCTTTCACGACTTTTCCAAATATTTTTTGAATCGTTAGGGTTCTGTTCTATCAGCGATTTGTAGTAGTTATATTTAGTTATTTTGATCAGAGCAGTAAGTTTATTTATGTATATAAACAATTTGGAACGATGTGTTGGATCACTAGTTACGCTAGTGATCCAAACTTAACAACATGTAGTGCAAAAAACACGTTCTTTTTGCATCTAGTTATATAAATAGCTATTTCGGTTGTACACGTCTATAGTCACTACAATTTCCTTGGAGATAGTAAATTTTCTGAAAGGCAACCAATTTATTGAACTAAATTAAGTAATTTAGTTAATAAATCAGATATATTTCCTGTTTTTTTTACTGTGATTTGTAAATTATCTTCGAGTCAACAAATAAATTGGAATATAAGTCATGAGCACTGTTACATATAATATTACGTTGATCAAGATTAATGTTAAACTATTGGAGTTATGAATAATGCGATTAATCTTAATTTCCCAATTAGGTATTGTGTAAATAAAGCAATATTATAAAAGGTGTGTCCACTGCAGGAAGAGTTTTTGAAAATTACATGATGTTTAGTGAGAAAAAAAAGGTGTCGCGTCGAGTAGGAAGTATATTATTTTTCCATACTTTGTGAGCGAAGAAAATTAATACGTGTTTTTCAAGTTTCTAAAGTAAATCCCATAAAGATAACCCACAATTTTAGGTTATTTGTTCGATTTTGTGCTCAATTTAGTCGAAATGTAATTCCAGGTGATCCACCGGAACCAGCACAATTTTGAGAGTGGTCTATGAGAAAAAATAGTTTGAGAACCTCTGGCCTAGTTGGCAAGCATACCAGTGTGAACGTTATGCTTCTTAGCACGGTTTTATGTCTCTCATGAACTCCACCAATCTTACCAGCTCTCCAAATTTTACATTCTTAGATGACTTTAACACGGAGGAAAGTGCACTTAGGCTAAATATCCCTAAAGATCTGCTAATGCACTTAAATATTCTCTACCCATTGGCCCAGTACTTGGACAAAAAAGCAGTTTCGATAATGGTGGAGCAAGGCAACAGGAATAGAGCAGGCCAAAGAGTTCATCAAGGAACCGTCGCCAAAACTCACGGAGTATCTATTGAGCCAGAATAGGAAAACAATCAGGATCCTGTTTGGACATTTTTAACACATGAATAACATCGGATTTACAGATACAACCAAGAAGATGAGGAAACTTCAGTACACATACATTTTGCTGAAGCAGGAAAAACCACAACCCTCCCAGTAATTTGAGGACCTGTGGTGTGCCATTCGAAGTCTAGTAATAAGGATGGGTCTAGACAAGGAACTCTAGGATAACAGGAACTCCATTACGAACTACTGATTGATTGATTGATTCACCACCACCGGTCAGAGGCTTAGAGTCCTCGGAACCTCAGCTTTTAGACATTTTGTGCTCTTAGTTGTGCCGTTTATATGAAGAGATCAGTAGCCCTTATCAGGCTCAACAGCTGAGATTTAGTAATTCGTTAGTCAGCTTCTCCAAGAGTTTTTTGACCAGGGATCCTCTTTTTGCACGTTTTTCCAGTATGACTGATGTTTAGTTTGGGTCCACCGAGACATACAGTAAACCAGTTTCAGACCCTAGCTTTGCTAGGATGTCTGCCTTTCTATTTCCTGCAATATCCTCGTACCCCGGGACCCACTTGAGAGTTACTCTGTTATGATTGGGGTTAGCAGTTTTTGTAGGCATTCCCAGACCAGTCCAGATCTGATCTGAGGACATGCTAAAGATTTGAGTGCTGTCTGACTATCAGAATACGAACTAATGTAATATCCTCTATTTTGTGAAGCAACT
>CAJUYG010000099.1:0-46791 GCA_910591675.1 Galerucella calmariensis | reverse complement strand
GGCAAATGTATATACAATTAAAATCCATCACTGTGAGTTTGAGACATCCTATAAATTAACATGTCTATTTCAGTTAATAATCAACTTTGTAGGTATCTCTAGTCTCTTAAGAACCTAATAATGCACTAAATTTTCATGCCGCTTACGTTTCTTTAACAATTTGTTGACTTTTCTTACCAATCCCTGATATAACATCTTTACCACACCTTTGTCGGTACGTGAAGACAGAACCGACTCAGTTTGAAAGTTGATTCAATCTTAATTGTACAAATTCAAACATAGAAGAATTTTCTTTTTAAATTATATAATTCTTCTTCCTTCATTTCAAAAGTTTCCATCTATTGAACAAGTTTTGTGTAAGAAATATTGAAAGGGATTGAAGAGACGCTTGGGAAGGACTAAAGCTTAAAATAATCATTGTAATACAGTTTGGAAAATTCATCTGCTTGTTTAAAGGTACAATCGGAGGCACAAATATTAGGTAGTAACTTTAACTTCTTTAACTTATGTGAAAGAAGTTCAGTAGTTATTAATTATAACTAGAGCTTGGATTATATGCAAAATTTCGTTGTAATTTTGTAATTTTACTGGTCTGACCGGATATTGAACCATGGCCAACTTCCCAAAATTGCTGTGGTGAGATCTCCCTATTGCAGTTATTGTGGTAATGATGATATAGCAGAGATCTACTTCAATTATACAACTACCAACTTATTGCATGACATCTCTGTATAAACAATCACGGTCACCATGTGGGAATTTAATATTTTTCACATTTGACTCTTTGTTACGAATTTTAACTCTTGTTTTAGGATTCATTTTGAATTATTAATAATACATTTTTTTGAATAAACTCTTTTCGAACTTATATTCAATATCACACTTTTATCATGTGTTTATAAACTTGTCTTAATACGGTACTGATTTATTAACCTAGTCACTGACACAACTGCATGAAAAATGCATTTTACGCTTTACGAAACAGTAGATAAAGATTTATTAAATCCGTTTAGCTCATTAGCAGTGGCGTAACTGAATCATTTAAATAAATATGTGCTTTTGTATTGTCAGTTTTTCATAAATTTGAATCTTATTCTCAATACTGTGCAATCCATTTTTTATATGATTCAAGCAAGCATGATATCGAGAGAGTCAGTTATCAACATTTTTTTTGAATTTACATGTATATGGAAACTGAAATAAGAAGAGCCATGAATTAAAAGATACCGAAATGTCAGAAAAAATTTAATAGATTTACTAGAAATTTATTGGACTTTAACTTGATATTCCCTGTAGGTAATTTTTTAAAATTATGGGAAAATTGATTCTTAAATCATGTTTAAAATAAATTAATGAATAGTGTCTGAGTGGAGTTAATGTATTTATCATGATTATTATGTCATCTTTTATTATTGCATTTTTGCAATTGGATTTAGAACAAGTTCTTTTATTTAAACATGGAATAGAGTTGCATAATTGTTACGTTTTTCGCTAAAGGTGCGGTTACTAGTTGCTTTTGTTTAAAACGGTTATCATCAGAAAACAACCGGAGGGATACTAAAACAAAAAAGAATTCTTGAAATTACAATAATGATTAAGATAGAAAATTAGAAAACAACCTTCTATAAACAAAAAAAAATATTTTTGCGAATAAATATTTCTGTAAAAAATTGGTCAGGTTAGAGAAAACATTTAATGTTGATATATTTTTAAATTATATCGGCTTTCATGAAGAATATTCTATAAATTAATAAAGTAATTTTCATTGATAAATTTTTGTTTTTATATTCTCTATTCATGGAATATAAACTTCGTTATTTAAAAAGAGTTTTCAATATTTGAACTCGTTAAAAACAATTAATTCCGAATAATGAAATTAAACTATTTAATGTGCTTAAAACTTCATTGCATTTGAACTAATGTTCAATCTAAACTAGTGACTTGTTTCGCTAACACAGTAGCTTTATCAATCTCGTTTTAATTCATTAAAATATTGAATAATATTGAAAATATAATATGTTAAACTGTTTTAATCGAATACAACTTAGAAATATAAAATTACTCCTTAATCCCACTAAAACTAGGTTGAATCATACTTTGGGTTCTTTATTGGTGTCAAATAAATCTGAATTATTTAATTTTGAAGCGATTAATGTAATAATTGTGACCTATACATTTGCACGCTATTTTGAAACAATTTTTTTAAGTTCTCTATAACAATTTCAAGGTACAACAAGGTCAGTAAATGAAACAAAAAATTTAAAAAAAGTTATGGTATAGTTGTTATGTCGCAAGATCCGTTCTAGGTACATAACATTGCAAATTTAGGTCATTATTACATTTTTTAGATAAATATGTCGTTTTTAATGATCTTGCAAATGGACATTCTGATTCATCCTTCTAATTATTAACGACCAGTTCAATCCAATTAAAATTTAAAGTAAATCTTGCAAGGCTTTGACTATTTTATTATTTGTTTTGATATAAATACATAAGCTGTACCGAATCAGTGTGTCATAAATATACATATATTAGGAACTTGAACTGAATCTTTGTACCATTTCCCATGTTATCTACCATAGAGAAATATTATTTTGTCTATGTTATCTACCTACTTCCATCCCAGAAGTTTCGTGTCTTCTATATAGGCCACCAGTTTATCTAGAGGGATCTTCAGTAGTTGTGCTGGTTGTGTTATTTCCACTCCAAAGTGCTTCCGTCCTTGTAAGTTCTCACGGAAGCATAGTATGTGAGTAGGTGTTTCATCGTAGTGTTTCAAGGACGAGAGTTCCTTCTCTAACTTATTCAGTAGACTCTCAGTATGGAGGTGTCCTTGTTTCGGCCTCCATTTGAGTTGGTGCTCCTTAACTAGCCAGTTCCCGACTTCTCCTTTTATGTAATCCTATGTGATTCCACAAACCGGTACCGGACCTGTAAAGGCTCATTTAGAGCCTTCTTCAGCTAGCTGGTCTGCCATTTCATTCACTGCAATCCCCTCATGTGCCGGCACCCATATTAGAGACACTTTATTGTCTCTTGCCAGCATGTTACAGTTTTACATAGTTAGTTGTATTTTATATATACGTGGGTCATTATTAACTATTAACTGTTCAAATGTTCAATATTACTTCACTAAATTTGACTGTATATTTGTTCTCATGCATTGAGTTATTTGATACATAAGCAATAACACACTAAATAATGATTAAAAAATCTTGCGTCTTGCATTGCATTGCACGTTGTATTGCACCTATATTTTTACTTTAAAGCTCAGTAGGTATAGGTGGTGTTCTTTAACTAGCCAGTTCCCGACTTCTCCTTTTATGTAATCCTATGTGATTCCACAAACCGGTTCCGGACCTGTGATGGCTCATTTAGAGCCTTCTTTAGCTAGCTGGTCTGCCATTTCATTCACTTCAATTGATGGTTTCAGCTGACGCCATACTGTGGTGGATCGTATTGTAGTGCCATCTAGCGGCACTTATCGAAAGTAGGCCTGAGGTAGAAAAATAGGTAACTATACTAAGGGTAATTAATGTGGCACCATCTACATTTTAATCACTTAAAAATGTCAATGTTGCCATGTTTCAATTATAAACAAACTAGATATTTCAGTGTTCCTGTGGAAAGCCGAGACACACCCTAAATATATTTGTGATATTAATAAAAGTGGAAAAGTTGTGTATTTTGTTTGTTTTAAGTTGGGAACATTATCTATTTATTGTTCGCCAATCGCCACACTTCTATTATGGAGAAAGATAAGTGAGTACCTATCACAATACCAGCAATACCATGGTTTCAGTTTTCCAAAAGGGCCACGCGCAGGTAACATTGTGACACTTATCTTTGTCCATAATAGAAGTGTGGCAAATAATAAATATTTATGTTTTTAACTTAAAACAAATAAAGTACACAATTGTAAGAAACCTTTTTTTCTAGTATATATTATGTATAAACTTAATAATTTTAAAATGTACACTAAAACATAATATTCATAATACCACAAACGGTGTGCGTCTTCGTTTTTTACAGGAACTCTGAAATATCTAGTTAGTTTATAATTGAAACATGGCAACATTGACATTACTAAGTGAGTTAAAAGTAGATAGCTGTACACCAATTACAGTTTGTGATTTCCCAGTTTCCTACCTTGTACCTACTTTCAATACTTGCCGCTAGATCGATCTACCGCACTACAATCGATCCACCGCAATATGGCGGCAAATAAAACCATCAATCCCACTAAATTTGACCGTATATTTGTTCTCATTGAGTTACTTTAGACCGCTTGATACATATAAGAAAGAACACATTCAATAATGATAAAAAAACCCATGTCTTGACTCTATATTTTTACTTAAAAACTCCGTAGGTATCTGTAATTAAAGATTGTGCTTAGTTTATGTACCAATAATAATTTGACCTGTATGTAAGCCTCCGTTGGAGCAAAGTATTTCTTAAAACATTTTAATTGATTTGTGTTTTCAAGGAAATCATTGATGGTATTACCAGAGATATTTTGTTCGAAATATTTCGTAACTTTGTGTTTTATTAACAAAATTTTCATTTTAAAATATTATCTGTAGCCACTGAAATGATTAGTATTTATCTATCATGAAAAATAGTTGAAAATATAAAAATAATCTGGGATCATTTCTATTTTATCAATCCTTGAAAATTCCTGGGATACAAAACTAGTCAATTTTAAAATATTTTCCTGTGTACTACTTTACAAATTAATTGAAACCAGAAGAATTTATTTCAACCACACTATGATGTAAACTAAAAAATTAGTAGTTTTTTATTTATTTCTGTGATGTAACAATATTATCTTCGGTTTTTATTATTCGTTCATGGATCCAAGTAACAATTTAGTAGTACATAACGTAAAAGTGACATACATTTTTAATCATTATAAAATAACGAAAAAGCGATATAAAATCATTTACTTTAAGAAGCTACAAGGAAAAAGAGTCGGAAACTTTTAAAAACATTAACCTTTTGAATATTATATTGTTAGTCTAGTGTTTGATGAAGAAATTGTGTAGAATCGGTTCTTGACTCATCAAATTTCAATACCTACCCTATCCCGATTAATGCATATATTATTTTTATTATGGTTTGACGAAAAAGTATAACTTCTAAAAGAAATTCGATATGAAATTAAGCAACAAGAAGGAATGGGATACAAATATCATTACCAGACTTGAAAATAATGTCATCAAATGGCACGATACACTTACTCACGGTATGCTGATTTCAACTCCAAATTACGTCACGCGGGAACCAGAAATTTACACCCACCTCTCACCAGTCTTTCGATTCATTGTGTTTTCATGTAATACAAGGTGTTGTTAGCTTTAATTTCAATTTTACTTGAGTTGATTCGTTTATTTGGAATTTTAGTACCCACTAATTTACTGTTATTAGTGTTATTTAATACTGTTTTATAATATAAGGCTATTTTTGTTTTGTAACGATTAAAGGAAATTAGTAGGAAAATCAGTTTTTAAAACTGCCTGAGAAAACTGGACAAGAATATGTCAAAATTAACAAATTTAAATAAATAATTCTAAATAGAAGCTTTTTCTACTCTTATACTATAAATTATTAATTAAATATCAATTTTCAATTTCATAATGATACTCATTATAACACTGGTTTTCATTATGAAACTGAAAAATTTACCAATAGAAATCTAGATTTTTAAATAACCAAGTAGGCAGACCCAATATTTTCTGTAGAATGTCGAGAAAAGACCAAAATAAATGTCGAGCACCAGACCAAAAATACTTAATGACCAAAGTAAATACATATTTGAACTTATTAATTTCTGTTTACAATAATTTATTACTAATTTTGTATAACCATAACATACTTATATACGTTTTATATTAATTTAATGTGGTCCCGTAGGATGGTTCGAGACCCGGTTTGTGCATTTTTTAAATATTTTTTTTCAAATCAAATTTCTTTTTCGTGCAGAAGAGTACCTTATTCAGTTGCTTCGCCCAGGTAACTCTTCAAAAACATTTGATGAGTTAAGGTATTGGATGTATAACCATGGAAAAACTTTTTCCCCTACGAGCGCATCAATGAAACTACATTTTTTATTGTTTACAACCTAATCAACTGTTTGGAAGAAAACATTACATCTTTAGATCCCCTTTTGTTTGGATACAAGATGGAAAATGATGATCTTATACCTAAATCCGTGGACAATATTTTTCCTTCATCCGAAGAATTAGTTCCGAATTGCAACTGATGTGGTAAATGTTCACGTAAAAAGAGCTGTTGTTGTCGGGCAGCTGTAATAAATTGTTGTTCATTTTGTCGTAGCAACATAACACACGAGTGTACTAATCTTTATGATACATGATTCCATATTACTTCTTGTTAATTTCACCTACCTGAATTTTTCTTTTGTTACTGACATTGATATTTTGGACTACCCTGTATAATAACAATAACTTAAATATATTACATATATATTGTAAATTCCATTCCAAAATTACAATACTTACAAACCCACATCTTGAGTAAATAAAGAACATTTGTACACAAATATAATATTTTTTATTTCAATATATGACCACCCTGTATAAAAACCAAACTGGCCATTTTTGGGGCTGGTAACCAGATGATTGTGAATATGTACGTCTAAGACAATATTATCCCACAAAAATACATCGTGGACCTCTCAGTTTTTATATCGTGCTGTACAGAATTTTTCCAGCTTTGAATGGAATGAGATTGAAAATCACTTTATTTTTTTCTTCCACTTAATTTTTCACTGTTAATAATATCCTTTTTAGAGGAACAGCCTAGCAGCCATCATACACCCGATACAAAACTTACTTGCCTTGTCACTCGACTGTTGTAGGGTTTTAATTCAGGTAAAATTCTGTTAAGAATGCCGCAAATGGTCGTATTCAGATGATTGTCGGCAAAAGCTAAGACGATATACTTTGAGACAAAGTATACGACAAATTTAAAATTCTCTGGGAAGATTCAAATACTGTAAAACCAATAACTGACTTACTTTCTACCAAACTCTCGTTATATTATTTATTGTTAATGTTATTTTGTTCTTTTTACGCAAAAACTCTGACATTGAAATGTAAATAATAACAAGAATCGAAACATCCATCGCAAACTATACAGTATCGTAATCGATGTGGTAATGAAATGACCATATACATGCGACATTTCTTTTGTACTTACGTAGGTATACTTGTATGTATCAAGATAAGTAAAAGTTACCATTTATTGACAATATGAAACAATTCGTACGTGTGATTCTTGATCTAGTTCACTAGTAGGTATTAACACATACCGAAAAAAAAACAAGAAGTTTTACCCTTCCACAAACTATATAAAGTGCATAGAATCCTGTTACATTCGACATATACCCATCGATTGTGCATTCAACCGTACCAATTCCACAAACAATTCTTTGGACCTTATCCATTTATCACAAAATGAAGTTTTTGGTAAGTACTTATATTATTATTGAATAAGTATTAGCATTTTCAAATATTATTCTCCACTCCATTTATTGAAAAACTAAAGCACTATTTTTATCACATAAACCTTTACCAATTAAAATTTGTATACATTTTCCAGGAAAATGGAATGCAATTTTTTTTTAATAAAAATGTATTGAAGAATCAAATTCAAAATTCATAACAAACAATTTTATTAGGTACTAGCTATACCTAAAATGTATAAACTAATTTTTTATCCATAGGAATCAGTATTAATTGTGATAAAAAATTTACCCTATATGTTTTTCTGTATCCCGAAAATGTGTATACAAAGCTTCAAGATGATCGGCTGATTAGTTTAGGCATTGAAGCTGTAAAATTAATTTTTCCATCACTCAGGATCAGTATTTTTTGGAAAAAAATATCCTATTACCTTTTCTGTACAGCTGACAATGTGTTTAATTCATGATAATGATTTGAGTCCCTAGTTAAGGCTTGAAAGCTACAAGACTCCTGTTCTAATTCCCGGGCTCAGTATTTTTTTCTGGATATAAGGTAACCTAATACCTTCTGTATCTGTATCTGTAGAGTAGGGAGGGTGAGTGTAGGCTCACAGCACTTAGGCCACATGTGACCCATTGTACATCCTCCCGAGGAGTTGTCCTCCTAGGTCATCGTCCATCCTGTCCTTCTCAGGAAGGTGGATAGGTCACTAGGAGGGTGAATGTAGGCTCACAGCACTTAGGCCACATGTGACCCATTGTACTTCCTCCCGAGGAGTTGTCCTCCTAGGTCATCGTCCATCCTGTCCTTCTCAGGAAGGTGGACAGGTCACTAGGAGACATCTCCTTTATATCGGCAGGTGTAGGCCAAGACTCACCGAACACACACTCTCTTATTGACGATAACTCCGGACACTCGCATAAGACATGCCTGACAGTTTCATCTTCCTGTTCACACATCCTGCAAAGAGGTGTGTCCACATAGTATAGAGGTGTTTCCTTAGTTGACAGTGCCCAGTCAGAAATCCTACTGTTAAACGTGCGCCCAGGGTCGCCCAGGGTGATCCTGGCCTTTTCCTACCTAATACCTTTTCTGTACCACCCGCTTAAGGCGTGAGATAGTAACAAACAACAAAGAAACATGCATTCTAAATTACAATAAGATAATATAATACTTAGATCCTATATAATAAGTTTATAGATTTTAAATAGTCTATGTTTCGTTGATATTGGCAGTCTTTTCCGAGGAGGACTTCCAGCTTGTTTGGAAAATTAGTTTCTAAACAGTGTAACCTATATATTCCAAATTCCAAGTCATTCAATTTTATTTCTGTAATTCTCTCGTCTCTTCAACCACAACTGCATTTAGTCGCTGTACAACTGCCCAACACTGGATTGCTTTGAACATTCGACTTAAAAATATTTTGCTAAAGCTTGTGTTACAATATTTTCATCAGCTAAATTCATATTTTGTGTTCACATTTTATTACAATTATTGAAAATACATAGTTACTCCGTGATTTTACCTTTGAGAAAATTCCTAGTATTATATTATTCAACAAATTTTAATCATAAATTTACATATTGCATACTATTATAAATATCGTAAATCAGAGCAATGGAAGACCTTTTTAATTTGTGAGATACAAGCTGATAAACGATGCAGAAATACACATTTCATTGCATATCTTCACGGTACTTTAAATTTTTCTTAACTGCTCTGACTTGCTGTACTTGGTTACGGGTCACTCTGTATACCTATTACCTATAAAAATGTATTTTTTATTTAATTTTCCAGATTGTTTTAGTAGCTTCATTGGCAGTATGCAGTGCCGTTGAAACTAAGAAGGAAAAAAGAGGACTCTTAGGATTAGGTGAGCCACTTCTCGATGGACACCTTTACGGCGACTATTCAGCACCCGTCATCAGCAGCTATTCTGCACCTTTACTTTCTAAACAAATTCTGTCTGCACCGCTAATTTCTAAGCAAATTCTACCCGCTCCCATCTCTTACTCAGCTCCTATTTTAACCAAATCTTATGGTGCTCCAATTCTATCAGCTCCTATCTTGAAATCTGCTCCCATATTGACTAAAGCTTACAGTGCTCCTTTGATTTCTGCTCCTACATACATTCCATCCGCTCCTCTTTTCACCAAATCCTTATCGTACGCTGCTCCTATTTCTTATTCCCCAGCCTTTGCCCATGCTGCACCTATTTCATACTCTTCTCCCCTTTCATATTCTTCCCCTATTTCATATGCAGCTCCTATTTCACACGCCGCTCCTATTTCGTATGGAGCTCCTATTTCATATGCATCCCCTCTATCTGGTTTAGATTACGGTTTAGGATATGGTAAATTGTACCATTGAAATTAATGTGATATTGTTTTTGTGTTTTTTTATAGTTTCTCATATTGTACTGTGTCTTAATTTATAAATAAACAATTGTTTCTCAATGGGTTTTGTTTAATTTGTCAGGATAGTAAAAATGTTTGCTAGTGTCGAAGCAAAATATTACCATTAATGCTTCTTCAGTGCAAGTGCCATTGGGGAAACATTTGTGAAAGAGTAGGTAGATTGGGATCACTGAATCTACGGAGCAATAAAAAAAGAAAAGAAGGTGATAGTCACAAAGTTGGTAAGACCAGTTTAATTCGTGAAAATCTCAACCTAATTCAAACAACCTCGAACGGGAATTAGTGCCAAGTATTGCTCAGAAAAGTGCACAACCTGACAATAAGATATACTCGGGAACTTTGGATATACAACAAATAGAGAGTAATAACTGATAGTTTTATTATTTTTGCATAAGAGAATATTAACTTAAAAAGACAAATTGCTTTTGCTTGTCTGTAAACTGGACCTCTTCTCTTCCTTTCCCCATCTTTCTAATAAGTGACTAATTTGTAATTTTATTTTACATTTTTTTCAAAATGCCTTCAATAAAAAGCGAAACTTCCACAAACCTTTAGTAATATACTATAGAAACTGATCCCAAAAAGGAGCTACATTAATAAAAATGTGTAGGTATAGCTTTATATTGCATAAACATAATTTTTTATTGATAATGTAATATTTTTAATATATTAATGAGAACGAAAAAAAAGAGTTCTAAGTGAAATGCATTAATTTAGTTTGGTTTAACGCCACATTTTTTGACACACTTCCTAGTAGGTAAGCAAGAAAAAAAATCAATTAAATTACCAAACTATATGTCGACATTTATATAATACCGTTTAGTTAGGATACGCATAAATAAACAGAGATAATTCAGTTAATTTAGTAAGATTTTCAACCTTCATATTGGTTCTAGAATATATTTATACTTGTACTAGGGGTGGCTTATTCACATTTTTCTTTTTTGTTTGTTATAAGTACTCATTATAACTGTACAGGTCCCTCAAAGTCGAAGCCGAAGAGAAATATTTTTGGCAAGGCATATTATATTTTACTACCAAACGATCACAATTTTAGATATTGACGATGACGAAATCGGATTTCTTACTCATAAAATATTTCATTTCTGTTTCCTATAAAATATTTCATTTCTGTTTCCTAACCTCACATACCTAACATACTGTCAAATGAGCTAGCAACCAATAAAAAACCATGAACTGAAAGTGTATGCAAGACTTATGGTTTTCAGAGACAGGCTTGTCTGGCAATAATTACTGGTGCTATCAGCTCCACACCGTCAGCAGCCATGGAAATCCTTCTGGACCTACCTCCTCTCCATATATTTTTGGAAAGAGAGGCTAGATGGACAACACACAGAATTGCGCATATTTCTAAATGCACAAATCAGGCTTATGCGGAACGAAGCAGAATAATAGCGGACAGTGAAAGTCACAGTATTTTGGGAATGACCTCTGACATAATGCCTCCAACAGTAAACTATGACCTGCCTTATACCGTCCTAATTCCAAATAGAGATGAATGTGTCCTCTGTAAGGATGAACTATTAAGAGCAGACAGCTGTTGGTACACAGACGGCTCAAAAACACTCTCGGCGGAAATTTACTCCATTGTTTCATGTGTGGAGAGATTGGAGCAAGCCAATCTCATACATAAAACAACAAAAATTTTCTCGGACAGCCAAGCGGCTTTAAAAGCACTCACTGTGTAACGTCGAAATTGGTTTTAAGCTGCCAAAAAAGACTCTCCTCAATAGAACTCAATAAAGTATTGTTGTTATGGATCCCTGGCCATTCTGGCATGGAAGGAAACGAGAAGGCAGACTCTCTTGCAAGGGAGGGAGCTGGACGTGTTTCTATCGGACCAGTACCTACAATTGGCATCGCAATAAGTTTTGACAAACAAGAGATTTAGACTTCTGGCATAATTTAACAGGATTGGTTCATTCAAAGGGTTTTATACATTCTTCGAAGAATGTCCAAACAAATGTTAGACTATAGCAGGCATGACCTACGTTGTCTAACAGGCCTTTTAACAGGCCACTGTCATCTGAATCATCATAAATATGTTAAAACTTGGACTGTCGGAAGTTCCGACTTGCCGTCTTTGAGCGTATCATTTGTGCCTGCCCCGCCGCGGCTTGAATCAGGTATCTGATGTTTGGCAGGGTCTCTCTCTCGCCCTCGGACCTGAAATATCATTAACCAAATAAACTAATCTGCTTTGTAGTATAGATGTTGTGGACCAGGTGATTAATGCGAGCATTATTTATAATGCACGAGCATTATGAATAATGTCTAGCTTTATCGGGATAAGTGATTAATTACTATCTTAACTTCATTATTTATTACATTGCACGGTCATTATTATATTGCTACATGACAATTGGGCAATTTGATAATAAAGCTATATTTAACGCTTGTGCATATTTGGAACGAAGTTGAAAGTAGGGCTTAAAAGTTCTTCTATACCACACGAGGTTCTGCTTGATATTAATTCGGAAGAAGACTTGGAGAAACTATTATCTACTGAAAGCACTATTACCGAAAGAAATCTAGTGGTTGTCACCAAAAATGATCAAGAAGGGTCCGCCAAAAAGGATCAGGTAGAGTCCGCCAAAAATGATCAAGTAGAGTCCGCCGAAAATGATCAACTCGAGCCCATCGAATCTGACCAAGTGGAGTCTACCGTAGATGAGGAGTCTGAAAAAACTTCAGATACAGATTTAAACCCAATACCCACAAACGAAAACGAAAACCTAGAGCGCAAGAAAGAAAATGTTATGGCAGTTAGGAAACTAGCTTTAAGAAATTTGCAGAAACAAGCAAATAAAATGTTGGATGTATCAAGCGCTAAAAATATGACACTGTAAGAGTCCGAGTTCCCGATGTTAATCGCTCTCGTAGCGATGGAAGAAATATGCTTGCTACAGTTATTGAATTAACAGCCAATAACCTTTATAAACTGGGAACAAAACAAGGTGTTTTAAATCATCTATATTCAAGAAGCCAATTTACTGTCTGCAAGGAAAGATTTATTTTGCCTGAAGATGTTCCAGAGACAGAGATTTCGCTGAGAGAGTGTTGTAGAATGTCTTCTAAATGCGGAGGGCAAGGTTATAGTAGATGTGGTTGTAAATGTGATTGCAAGTCTGATAAATGTAGTTGTAGCAAAGCCAAAGAGTGTAGCTGGAACGCTACCGAAACGTCGAAATAAAAAATAAAAAACATTATTGTGGTTTGATTTCCAAAAGAATAAGAGAAAAAAGAATGTTTGTATTACTCTGTCCAAAAGGTGATGGACAATATGTATAATGCCCGGTCAATTTGATTATTTGAATAATTATTATTAAATTGCACTCTCATATTGCGCATTTTTATTAATGACTGGGCACTATTTATACTGCCCAATTTATCACTTGGTCCATAACATAGACACTGGCGCCCTCTGCCATAACCAAAAATTGGATAACATGGATTTCGATCTCCTTATATATAGCCTCCATCATTATGATACTCAACATGAAGATAAGTTACCTACCAATTCACGAAACTTACAAAAATGTATTAACTTTGTATAGGTGTGTAATCTTTTGAAAGAAGACAAAAACAACTTTAATAAATATAAAATATATATTTCCAAATAAAATTTAACATTAAATAAATTATGTAACAAAAAAAAACTATTAACATAATACATATTTACAATTTATGTACAATGAAACATCGAATTATTTTTTCTACTTTGTACAGAAAAGTTTCTATTTAGTCAATAGAATGCGTGTCTTCTAGCTGCGTATTCGTTGTACCTATATCTGACTTGTTTGGTTATTACCTAATTAACTACTTATTTCCTAATTTTTAACTATAAATGTCTAAATTATTTTTTAAATGGTGGCTCCAGCTGTATTGATGGCTTAAAACTTCTTTCGTTCTGTTGGGATGAATCCTGATAATTATCTTGTTCATAGTCTCTGTTAAATCCGGGATGATTCGGTAAATGTAACGGGAACTGTAAGTCCGTTTGTCCTGGTTGAATAAATCGATTAGATGGTTGAGGATAAGCATATCCCTGATCATCGTTTTGATTACCTGAAATCGAAAAAATTCGATAGGAAAGAGTGAAAATCTGCGAAAAGCATTAACACTTACCTATTTGGAATTGACCTTCTCTAATAAATTGCTGGTTGCTGACTTGGTGAGCAAGCTGATACCGATTTTCATTTTGTGTATTGGGATACTGCTCCTGGACATCAGGATAATGATCCTGAATATTAGGTTCAGGTTGAAATTGATTATGGAACCCATTAAATTGTGGTGATTGTTCATTTTGCCCCCCACCTAAATCTTGAGGTTGATACTGTTGATTTGGATAAACGTTATTACCACCATTCGGTATTTCATTAGAAGAACTTTGATGCTGTTGTATTTGCGGATATTGAAGATGGTAGTGATTTGGTAATAATTGTTGTGTAGGAGGCTGTTCAGGTCCCAATGAATTTAAAAAATGAGCTCCATGGTACTCTATCTGAGTACCTGGTTGAGAAAGTCCAACCGGATGTAAATGTCCTCCTGGAGGATGTTGATCACCGTAGGCTTGTACCTGACCTACTGGATGAGGATGATGAAAATGATCTAACTGATGAATATGATCTTGTTGCAGCTGGTTAATCGGTACTGGATGATGATGATCACCGTAGGCATGTACCTGACCTACTGGATGAGGATGATGAAGATGACCTAATTGATGAATATGATCTTGATGCAGGTGCTGGTCAATTGGTACTGGATGATGATGATGATCCCCGTGGACGAGTACCTGACCTACTGGATGAATATGATCTTGATGCAGCTGACCAATAGGCTCTACATGACCTACTGGGTAAACAGGTTTGAATGTGTGAATGTGATCTACTGGATGAAGGTGCGTGACGGGAAGATGAGCAGGATGTACTGGAACAGGCGCTGGAGCAATTGGGACTGGAGCTGGTGCAACGGGAATATGAGCAGGACCAATTTGAGTTTGTGGTGGAATAAATTGAATAGGATGAGGAGCTGGGGCAATGGGTGCGATTTGTGAGACGGGATGGACATGAATATGATGCACTGGATGTTGCACTAATTGAGGTGCTGGTATTTCTTTCAAAGCCGTTGTTGGGAAAGAAGAACCTAGTGGAAGTACACCTAAATCAGGCTTAGTTACTTCGAAAAGTTGTGCAGAAGGAATAAACGGAGCGTGAACAGCGCCAGCATGTACTGTTTGAGGAACTGCAACATGATGTAGATGATCGATGTGTCCGGTAGTTACATGGTGGATGTGATCTTTGATGTGTACGGGTTGAATATGATCCACATGAACAACGGGTGGGGTATGAACGTGGTCTATATGTGGTACAGGATTTAAGTGCACGTGATCTACGTGAGTACCTGGATCAACATGTACATGATCAATGTGTACGGGTTTTACTGGTTTTACAACGTGTACTGGAACAGCGGCATGTACCGGCTTAGCTATGGAAACAGGTTTCCATCCTGTTGTTTCTACCACATGTTTAATATGAGGAATATGGATGACTGGTCGTTTTATTTGTAATTGAATCCGAGGTCTATTGTAGTGGTATCCCTTAGTGACTATTGGTCGTAGCACAGGCTTCAGCTTTAGATCTATAGGTCCATATCCTAGGACATACTTAGCGCCAGAAGGTTTAATTGCTGTATGTTTTACCCATGCAACATTTTTGAGAGCTGAATTGAAAATTGTTCTTTTTTCTTGGTCTTTAATTGATTGTTCAGAATTTTCTGTGTCCTGCAATGGATCCAATTCTTCTGATAGTGTTGATTTAGTTGATTCTATTTCGGCATTTACAAGTATCGATTGAAAAACACTAAGTAATACGATAAGTCTAATCTGAAAAAGAATGGTGTACAATTTTTATTTATTCATAGATAGATTCGGTGATTATTTAAAACAAAAACTCTTCAAGGGAGTGAAGGAAATGCCAAGATCCAGATGGCTAGAAATGATTTTCACAAAAATAGAAAGTGTTGAGCACCAATTGAAGTTTCCAAGGATATTTTTTTTTGATTACTATCGAATAACGAAAAAAAACTTTTCATACTTACATAATTGGAATTCATTTTGTAAAATAATCCTATGTATCTATGGTTAACTGAACTTACACCATCACTATTAAGGTTCTAACTAACAAATACACAAATTTTACTTTCTTTTTGTTTTATATCATTGATAGTAGCAGGCCTACGCCTTTTGTATATTAAATAGATAATTAAAATACTAACCGAATGGCAATGTCATTGACAAAGAAAGTACTACCCGATTTTGGATGCAAGTTTTGCTAAATTATACAGATTCTACGTCGAATATTAATTAGAGTATGACTTTTTTTGAAAAAACAATTACTTTCCAATTTAAACTGTATCGGAAGGAATGTGAAAATACGCGAGAATCTAAATATACTTCTAATTTAGTTTCATAAAAGTTTCCAACAGCTTAACAATTATTGGCAACTCTATAAGTGTTTAAATTTTATATTCAAAACAACACAAAACATCAATCTTTTTGTATAAATTGTAATAATTTAGGGCGCAGCAGGAAGTAGGAAACAAAATATAATATAAATAAATATAGGAGACAAGGATTCTTCAAATAGTCTCTTAAAGGAAGAAGAAGAAACAATTATAAAATTGCTGCTAAGGCAACTATTTAAAAATTATTCTAGAGGATGATATGTTAGTAGGAAATGATAGCATAAACAGAAATCTTGGAATACCAACTGTAAGAAAGATATTAAGACATTGCAAAAAGCATGAAACACTGAAGCTCTTCAACTGCTGGAAGAACCACTTCATATCCGAATATTGAAGCATAGAAAACCACTCTTCACCCTTTCTGGCCAGTCACCAATAACACAGCAAACTTTTTGTATTTTTGTTCATCCTTTTTCTTTGCATCCAGTTCATCTCCACATCACTAGCGACAAAACGTAACTAAAAATAACTTCATAAATCTTACACTTACTTATTTAAAACAACGTTGGATCAGATTTACACACAATTCATGAATGAATCATTTAGTCTCTTATTATTAGTCTAAGAATCAATTAAAACATAGATTTAATTATTTTTTATTTATTTATCAGAAGACACAATATAGTGATTATACAAAACTCCAGTTTTATCTTTTATTTCAGAATCATATTAGTTATATGTAGAGTAATAATATCCATTATCCATAATTAGAAAACAAACGATTTTAATCCAAAAATATCTTCGTATAGATTGCATTTGGTAACGTTAGGACATACTATATAAACACCTTTAAAGTGACCTTCTTTACATTCTTGAAAATATAATGTGATACTCCTTATAAGATATTGCAATTAATTATAGTAGGCAGTAGGTACCCCTAAATAAGAATACCTGAATCTTAGATAGTTAACGCACATTAACTATCAATGCCTAGTATCATGAACTTTCTTTTATCGATAACCATAGGCGTTTGCAATACAAATTATAAAGGAAACGGAAAGAGTTCGTCATTAATGTATTGATTAAAATTTCTTTTTATTTGGGTTTACGATTCACATTAATTTTTTTCATTTTCCGAATTAGGTACCCAAGATTTTTTATCTTTAAGGCGGTGGAGCAATTCCCGGAAGCCGGGACTTGAAAATTACAATCGGCAGTCAGTATTTTTTAACTTTTAGTTAGAGTTTATGCGTTACTCAACGGTCGCGCTGTATAACTACAATAAGTATTCCTCAATACGAGAGAACAATAATAGAGAGATATTGCTTGTTAAAAAATGGTCTGCAGTAATAACGTTTGCGGTATTTTGACGTTTATCAAATGCGCGATTCACTTCTTTACGTCTCTAACGCTAAATAACGTTAGCGCTTCGCGTTATTTATGGTTACGTATAGTTGAGTGTTATTAGAGAGATATTGCCAATTGCAATACGCATACGCATACGGTGCGGTATTTAGGTATGTAGCGCTATTTTAATAACGGTCTGCCTAAAATTTATTTAGAAATAAGAGCTATTGCCATCACTATACTTCAATAACGTAGCGCTGCGTTATGTAGGAAGTGACATAGACTGTCTTTTTCTGTATGTACCTACTTGTAATTTAAACAAAAAATCCAAAACCAAACAACATTACTATTCGCATATTTTAAACGCAAAGCACAAAACAAACTAAACACCATCTAAACAATAAACACAATGATAAACAAAAACCTTAACCTCAGAAATCCGATGCGTTTTGTTCTATTTTGTCAACTGCGCAGGACAATTAAGTGCCGTATTTATAATAACACTCAACGATATGTAACCGTAAATTGCGCTAAAGAAGTGAATCGCGCATTTAATAAACGACAAAATACCGCAAAGGTAATTACCGCAGACCATTTTTTAACAAGCAATGTGTCTCTATTGGGACGGTATACGTATTGCCATCTTAGCTTTATTTACGCGCTTTATTTTTTGAACTAACCTCTAAAAGTTGAAACCAGTGTCATCACTAATCTGTGTAGAAAACATATTTTGCAATTAAAAAATCATCTAAATAATATGTCGAAAAAATTATACAAACATTTCACTTTATAATCATAATAAACAACAACTTAACCTCTAAAGGTTTCCGATCAGCTACCGCCGCTACCGGATCTATCCGATTGTGTCCGAAGTAGGATAGCGCAACGTTTTACGCGAGATGTTGTTCTGCCGTAAATAATATGATGTGCTAACGGTATTACCGCAACGTGTCTCTCGAACTCATTCTGCGCATGCTCAACTGTCAATATAACGTCTGCGGTAATAACCGAATGTAAGCTGATTAGCGCAGTTGGTAGGGTATTGAGCTTACAACTCAGAGGTCGTACGTTCGAAACCCGGTTAGGTGCTGGGTGTTTTTGTTTTTTTTAGTTTTGTATTTCTTATTTTCTGATATTTCTATACATAGTTACACTTTGATCAACCGGGTTTTCTTGTTTTTGGAACTTTAGTTCTTTACGTCAGGTTATGTTTGAGCGACCGGGGGTCGCGACGCAAAAGATCTGACCGGTACGTTACATTACGTTACGTTGCTTCGTTATGTGCCTAGATGCGTGCGTGTGCTCTCTCCTGAGTCTCTCTCTCTTTTACGAAGCAGCGAATCATATGCTTCGGCCGGGAATTGAACCCGGGCCGCCCGCGAAGAAAGCGAGCATTCTACCTCTGAGCCACCGATACTACATTAAAATTCTATGTAAAGCTGGTATTCGCAGTGTTGGTGATCTACTTGAATTTGTTCGGATACATTTTTACTATTATTTCCATAATTTTTTTGCGCGATTGATCTTTTTTGTTTTTATTTACATTATCGGTTGTCAGGACGGTAGGTTGTGTTCACTGGTTTCTAAGTTTAACACGTCGGTAAGTGATTTACTTACCGTTCAGACGTCGAAAAGTGATATATCGCATAAAAACAATTTCACCAAAATGCAAAATATATTCTAAACTGATCGAGAAGTATAAATGTCACGTTTGACATTTCGTTCATTTCGAAGAAATTTAAATTATTTTATTCGGAATTTATTTCAATACGATCGCGCAAAAAATGGTATAAGCATCTCGAACGTTAAGGGTAATTACAACCTTTGCATACAGATTCCTCTCGTAAAATTGGACAAAATGATATGAGGATTAAGGAGTCTAGCACATTTACTTTTCGAAATACAGGGTGTTGAAATTTTGAAAACTTGAATGTTTTAATTCGATAACTTTAAAATGGATGGATAAATTGATTTGACATTTGGCAGGTTGTTTTTAAATGTAAAAGGGCATATTTTGATAGAAATAGTAGTTTGTGCAACTAGTATGGATATGATGGCCATATCGCACGAGGACGAAGTTCAAGTGCGTTCAAGTGCGATAAGGACAATCCACACGAGTCGAACAGCATGTTTTTTCTACGACCCACTTAAGAAAAAATCTGGTAAATAAAAATTTCTATAAACTGTAATATAACTTCAAATTGAAAATTTAACAATTCAATTTTATGTTTCCACTAATTTTTTTGTGGTAAACGTACAGTTCTTGAATGTCCAATTTGTATAATGCTACGGTTTCCCTTTTTAAATATACGATGCTGTTATAAGTAGATGTTGCCAGTCGGACTCCCTCATGAAGGGTACCGTACCATGATCTATAATAATGAATATTCTGCTGAATATTTCAAACGTCTACCTGTTGTCGTTATTAATATCAAGCAGAATAATTATTCAAAAATAAAATTAGCAATAAAAAAAACTTTTTCACGGGGAGTCGAACCTGGGTCTACCGCGTGAGAGTCTGGTTTGCTTACTACTAGACCACCGAGGAATATGCAAATTGTTTATCTATAATGTCAGATGTATTACATAATTTTTGCTTAAAAGGAACTAAAGTTCTTACCGTGTGTCCCGCGACACGTTCTACCTTTTTTTTAGTTTTATATTTCTGATATTTACATATTTATTTCAATATTGGGTTAGATGCTGGGTTTTTTTTCGTTTTTTTTTAGTTTTTTATTTCTTTTTTTTTGATATTTCTATACATAGTTACACTTTGATCAACCGGGTTTGGGCCTGGGTTTTCTTGTTTTTTTTTTTAGTTTTATATTTCTGATATTTACATATTTATTTCAATATTGTTATGTTACTACTAAATTTGGCAGTCTTGAGTCATGCGCAGTTGAAGGAGCCGTGTTGTATGTTTACCCGCTCCTTTACAAACGATGTTCCAAGCCGACAGCCATTTTCTTATTGACATTTTTAACGATTCAAGTGTTTCTATATGTCAGCGACAGTGCGATATATGTCACTTTCCTATGTGATATTAGGAAAAATATATTTATAATATTGTTTTTTTGTGATGTGATGTGTGAAATCTATTTTAGTACGCTTATGTCGATGAGCAGTAGTAAAAATGAACAACACGTACCAAAACTACTCGATTAATGTCGGTCATTTATACCTAAAGACATAAACGCAAATACGGAACCGTATTGGAATATGAGATTTTAATGGATTTCAGTTTCGTTCTTTTTTTTCGATTGCTGTAATATGCATTTGCATCACATGAATGATAATGACCGTCAATAGAAAACGAAAATATTCGTTCAACGATGAAATAATAATATTACGCAATTAGGAAAAAAAAGCAGTATTTAAGTCAAGATAGCAGCGGTTAATTTAGTTTTTTTACGATTGTTTCTAAGAAAGTAATGCCTAGTGGAATTGGATTAGTTCACGAACACTAATTTTAACCCTTTTTCTATACATTTACACTGCTCGATCCCCATTATATCACTCGAAATCGGAATTAATGATCAAGATAAAATTATAACTTTCATCTTTAAAATAAACAGTGTGGTTACATTACATATCTAGAAAACCAAAAATGTCAGAATTTACGCAAACAAAACTACAACATAGAATTTATTTTTGTTACTGAAATAAGACATTTCTTAGTGCGGACCTGCCACTGACTCCACTGATCATTATTATCAAAATTATTACCTAACTGTAACTATGTATAAAGTATTACCGTATTCTAAATTATATTGATATTTGAATGGAAATCGAAAAAAAAAACTAATTTAATGCCTATATCGAGCTCAATGCATTTCACAATGTGTGAATAACCACAGTATCTATTACAGACTGACATTGACTGATATTGAGACAAAAAAAGTTTAATTGAATTTATAAGCAAATATCTACTTCTTTTTTTTAATAAACTAATCATATACAGAGGAATTCGCTATCAGCCCATGTTATTTTAGTAATATACAGAGTGTCCGGAAACTTGTCTGTCAAACGCAAACTGGTATAGTTTGTTCAGCCATCCTTTGCCGTTACGTCATACATTGTCTAGCTTGCTCCCTCATTCATGAAATGGATGAGACGGAATTATGACGTCATTAACGTATTTCTCATCTAAGGTCGACATAAATTTTATCTGTTACTTTTGACAGTTCGGTTGTCATATTTTGAAAACAATAGAGGAGTTCAGTCTAAGGTCAGTGTGGCCAACAAAAAGTGGTTTTTCTGACAAGAATGACAGTTAATGTCTACCCCTTAAAAGATTTTTGCATGTTTTTCATCATTGTGAACATCTATATTGCTTTATTAAAATAATGAATACACCCCCGAAGCGTATATTTTGAAATTTAAAATGACTTTTTAGCTGGATACTCAACATATCGGTGGCCAATAACTCTAGGAACTTCTGGCAAGTCACCATTTCATTTCTGTTATTCAGTCACTAATTATGTCAAATGTCAGTTATATTTATTTTTGTTGATATTCGTTTAATTCTGTATGTCCATTTTCGATTAGATTTTTTTGTACAACTGTCATTAAAAGTGACACTTTTAATGATAGCAAACAATGTTAAAAACGATTGTTTACATAGCAGCGTGTTAAAAATACTTTTAACACTAGTGTTAAAAGTATTTTTAACACTGAAATTCAAATGACAGCGTCTTTTCTCATTTGTTAGTAATCATAACGTTGGCAACGTCTGCCATTCACAACAATCTTTTGATTATTTGAATACTAAAATGCATTTTGAATTTATTGTCATTGCAAATTCGCTCGTTTCATTATCAAAATAGGGAAGTTGTACAAAAAACATTGTATGGTATTTGTGTTAAAAGTGATTTTATTTTGTTCGTGAAATTGTTCAATTCGCTCTGCTCATTTCACAAACGTTTTCACTCACAAAATAAAACCTCACTTTTAACACTCATATCATAAATAACTATTGTAGCATTTCTAGTTAGGTGTATCTCTATTCTTCTAATTACTTTTTCCACTGACATCTGACATAACTAGTGACAGATAACAGAAATGAAATGGTGACATGCCAAGAGTTCCTGGAATTTTTGGCCACCGATGTGCTGTGTATTCAGCTAAAAAGTCATTTTAAATTCCAAGATTTACGCTTCGGGGGTGTATTTATTATTTTAATAAAGCAATATAGATGTTCGCAATGATAAAAAACATGCAAAAATCTTATGTTTTAAGGGGTAAACATTAACTGTCATTCTTGTCAGAAAAACCACTTTTTGTTGGCCACACTGACCTTAGATTGATTATAATATTGAGGTTAAGTGTGAAATAACATTCAAGTAATAAACGACAGACGTAAAACAGCAGAATACGTCACCCATTATGACGTAACGGCAAAGGATGGCTGAACAAACTATAGTTGAAATAATACCCTTCTTGGTGTGCGTCATCCATTGTTAATCTCCTTCTAACACATTACGTAGGAAGAAATGGAAAAAAAGGCAGGTCTGTGATTAATCCTAATCAAAATATCACAATAATGAACCGTTTAAATGTATTACAAACTTTAACCCTAATCTTTGACTCACAAAAATTTGATTGGTTGATGTTTAAATTACGCGCAAGCGCAACCTATCAATCGGGAGCTCAAGATACTATGAAGGCGTTGCTTTCGTCACGGCAATGTGTCTTACGTATTTTTCTACTGTCACACTGACAGTTGTTGTCAGATGTGTACTTTGTTTTTTACGGTCAATTATTATTTATGAAAAGTGAATATTGATCTTATTATTATATATATTTAAATAATACAAAAATGTGCATAGATACACGGAGAAACATCATTATTTTGAAAGTTCTCAAGTATTTTCAGTTAGAAAAAGAAGCTGGTAATTATTAATTGCATAGCCTTTTCGAATTTGGCTAAATACAATCCTGATGATGTTATTCATCAAATTTAAGGTTAGCCAGATGTCAAAATAGCAAATAAAATAAACGACATGCCGAAAACCCGGATATACGTCACAATCGATGACGCACACCAAAAAGGGTATTATTTTAACTATATAATATATTAGTCTAGTAACGGTAGTCCAGAACAAGGCCAAACCTTGAAAATAGGTCGGGCCGATGCCATTTTTTTTTTAAATTTGCAGGTATTGATGGCTACACTCACCTCTCAAAATCTCATATATGGAGAAATGCCCGCAAGGCCCGGAAAATGGCCCTCGGAGCCCAAAAACGTTTTTGGCCGATATATTCCAAAATATGGCACTTAGAGATTTGCGGTTTTGATAGAAATGACGAGCAGTTCAATACCTACAAAAATGGTCCCCATGGTTTTTTTCGCTAACCCAATATTTATTGCAAAAAAGGGGTCGCGAAAATTATCATGCTTGGAAAATAAAAATACGGCATTTTCTCAGCCAATGTGTGAGCGAAGGGGAGTTTTAATTTTTAAATTAAAACGTTTGTTTTTAAAAATTTATTTATAAATTAATATACAGGTTGTACTACAACAAATACAAATATTAAATAACTTAAATACCGAACTAACAATATATCTGGTAGAAATCAACGTTAGAAGTCCCTGTAAATGTGAATTGAAACCTATTTATAATCTTCTTTAAACAATGGCACTGTTCTAGTTTGTTTACTACTTTTTTGTTGACTCTGCTAGTCTGGATACTTAACTCCTCCATCCTTAAGACGAGAAAATAATGGATTTATTTTCGAGTTTGGATTTTACTTCTTCTAGTGGAATTTCTTCTAGGTTTCTTCTTCTTGTCTTCTTGTCCTTGTATTTTCTGTATTTTCTTATAATGCAAAAAGTGGTTAAAGCAATTAAAGTTATTAAGATTAAAGGAACTGTACTGGAAATTATTACGTGTTTTCCTGAAAATTCTACGTCTTGAATTGGTTTTAGATTTTTAGCAATTTTATTAATTTCAAAAAGTTTATCAAAATCTATTTTTGTTAAGTTTAGAGGGTGATACATTTGAGTTTCTGAAAATATAGCTTCTGATTTTGTTAAAATTACTGTTTTGCCTTTTTGAACTTGAATATTGTTTGAAAACTTCTCTCTTCCAACTTCTATTTCACATTTTTCTGGAATTCGGATTAAACAGGGGTCGTGTATTTCTAAATATTTTTCTGAGGTACATTTTGATAATATTTTTACAGTGGTGGCTGGAACAATCAGTATTTCGTTATTTGTGATCTGTTCTACGATGGGTTCTTGAAGATTTACGTCAGTGGCGTAACATTGTTTGGGCAAACGATTTTCAAGTAGTTCTGTTGTACAGTTGTCTTTGGATATGAATTCTTGTCGACAATAATATGTTTCTTCTAATATTGGACATTCTTCCTTTACTAATGACGATTCTTCGGCTTTTGCTAAGTAGGGTTGAGAAGGGATAAACATTTTGTGCTTTTGTATGATAGGATAAAGGTGGTAGAACTCTGCAATTTCGGGTTTTAGGATAGGGATATGTATAGCAAAGATTAATTTGGATTTGGAAAAGGTAACTTGGGTACCGAGAAATAGATAGTAGGTCAACAAATTCTCAAATTTTGGAATTTGTTCCTCATTGTAAATTGTTTTCAAATATTCAATCATTTCCGCAACCTCATGACTAGAAAGTACGGAACTATGAAGAGAGTTCAGTTTCGAAAATATAATTGAGTTTTCAATATTGTCAATAAATGTAATTAAATTTTGACAGTCTAAATTAATTTGTGAGATTGTCCCATGAAATGTTATATAATTGTCCAACGTTATTAATTTATTTTCCAATGAAAAATGGAATTTTTCTAAGTTACTTTGAAGTTTTTGCTGATTCTGCCATAAATCTGTTAATGACTTATTATAATGGTCTATTAATTTTGTATACAGTGATATTTGGGAATTTGTTTCGTAAATTATACGTTTTTGATTTTGTTGCAAAATATCAATTGCCTTGTCGTATCTTTCTCCATCATCTGAATCTAAATTTCCGAAAAGCCATTTGTTAGCTTTGCCTATGCCATTTATTACACCTCTTTTTGATCTGATATGTGGATAAATGTTTTCTGATTTTTTCACTAAAGTGCTTATTAAGAATTTTGTTCTTTCTAACATTTGTTCGGCTAGATTATGATATGAAATTGGATTCGTTGCATTACTTCTTTCTAAGCTATTTCTTAGTGTATGATAATATTGTTTTAAATTATCAATTTGCTTAACTATTTCGCTTAAATCTAAATAGTGTATAAAAGTATGTTTAGAATAAATCATTTTACATGAGCCTAGCTTAACGGGTAATAATAAATTTCCTAAATTAGTTATTTGGATGTCTTCTATCTGGCATCTTGTTTGAAATGTCAGGAGTATCGTCACGTATATCGTCAAAGTAATCTTCATTGTCCTGTAACAATGTATCATAGTTATTTTTGGGTTTTCTAATTATGCCTTTATGATAATTGCCTTTATTAGTTTCAAGTATTACACCTGAGTCTTTGATTATTTCAGTTTTCTTGAATTTAGGTAATTTTTTGTCTCGTGATTTTGTTTGTATGTAGGCTGTGGTTTGATTTTTATAATCAGGAGGGTCTTTTCGTTTTGTATTGAGCTTTGTTATATTGTTTTCTTTTACTTGTTCATTTCTTTCTTTAATTTTATTGTATAACTGCTTACTAGCCTGTTTGTGATTTTGAACGTAATAAGATAGTATCAAATTATCATTCAAGTCAAATGGGTCAGCGTTATTTATGTGTCCTTTTATTATTTCAAATGGTGTGAATTTTGTTACTGAATGAATGGAATTGTTATAGCTTAGAACTGCGTGTTTGATTAATTGGTCTGAAAGCAATTCTTTGTTTTCTTCTCGCAAACACCTATAATGTTCTATCAGCGTTGAATGAAAGCGTTCTACTGGTGAATTCGAGTTGCTATTTTTTGGTGTGGTAAAATGTAATTCAATACGGTGTAACTTACAAAAATCTTTTAAATCATTATTTTTAAATTCTGATCCTGAGTCAGCAGTTATTTTATAAGGCAGTCCGTGATGACTTATATAGGTTAATAAATTTTCTACTACGGAAATACCGTTTGTACTTTGAATTGGGTATGCCTGGCCATATCTAGAAAAAGAGTCTATAATAGTAAGATATGATTTATTGGATATTTTGAAAACGTCTATGTGTATATGATCAAAGGGTTTTGATGCTGTGGGGGTAAGGTTAAATTTTACTACTGGTGGATTTCTGTCGTATTTATTTTCATTAAAATATTCGAATTTAAATATTTCATATTGAGAGGGAATAAAATATGAAGCAGAAATTGGTTCATTCAAAATTATTGATATCGGGTCATTAGTTTCATTAATTAATTCTATGATTGCATGTCCATTTTTAGCTTTTGTTAGAGTTGCAGGTATTTTTAGGTTTCCTAATTCAATCTCATTTATTATTACATCACCTTCATGTATTGTGATTGGTATTTCTTTTAAAATTCTTTCTAAAGGTCCTATTTCAATTTTAAAATCAATTTCTTCTGATTTTCTAAATTTAATGGGTATTGCAGTACTATTATTGATTAATTTTCTATTTTGCAAGTCTATATTGAATCCCATTTTTATTAAATCTTGTAAACCTATAATTCCGTCATAAAAGTCATGAAAATCAAACAAAATGTAATTAATATTATGGTTACTATTAAATTCTTTAAATGCTGGAATTGTTACTTGTCTTTTTATTATTTTATTACCAATGGAAGTTTTTATTTCCACATTATCATGAAATATTCTTTTTTTATAAAATGTTTCTGCGATTATTGGTTTAATTATTGATCGACTACTCCCTGTGTCTATTAAAAGTTTTAATTTAGGTTGTTCAATTTCTATGTAGGGGAGAGGATTGTTTGTGACTGTGTTGATTTCTATTATTTCTGTTTGAATTTTGGAGGCTTTCTGTGAAAATTTTCGTGTTGTTCTGAATCACGTTCTATAGGGTTAGAAATGTTATTTTCTACAGGTTCAAAGTCATCGTAATCACTGTAATCATTAGTTTCCCTTTCTTCCCTTTCATAATTATTATTGTATAGCTCTTCAGCTATGTAATTTGGTTTTTGTCTAAAATTACTATTATATTGGGGTCTGTAGTTATTGTTTCTGTAAGGAAAATTATTGTTATTATTATTTGAGGCTCTAGAGTTGCTTGTAACATTTCTAGATGTTGTAGACATTGGTTCAGGTTTTGGTAAATTATTTACATGTGTTTGGTTTGGTTTAAATACGTTTTGTGGTTTTCCAAAAACTTGTGCATTTGTTGGATATTTACGAGGTGGTATAGGTCTTTGTTGTATATGAATAGGTTGACTCGGAAAATTATTTCTTTGTTGATTATCATTGGTGTTAAATCTTTGATAATTTTGATAGTTATCATTATTATTATTATATCTTTTATAATTTTCATTGTTATTATATTGATAATTATTTCTTGGAAAATTGAAATTATTTTTAGGAATATATTTTGTATCATTAACGTATAGTTTTTCAAAATTATAAAATTCTTTAACATATGCAATAGCACTTTCTAAAGAGTCTGGTCTTTTTAAATGCATATTATTTCTTAATACTCCGGTACAACTACCTATAAATGTGTTTAATGCTGTTTTATCACAATGATTCATTTCGCAAGTTTTATCATTTGCCGTCAACTCTGTATCATTGCTTATACGTTGAATTATACTACTTCTAAGTAATTGTAATTTTGTTCCAAAATCTATTAAATTTTCATTTTTATTGGGCTTAACCCTAGTTAATTCTTGAATTAAACAATCAAGATCTCTTCTATCTGAAAAGCATTGCTTTAATGCATGTTTTAGAGAGTTCCAATTATTCAATTCTGCGCGATTTCCTACTAAAGCTTCAGCTTGTCCAACTAGCTTTTCTTGTATACATTCGAAAATATGATCGTTCAAAATGTTATCGTTATACGTACGATAGGTGACAATCAAGTTTTCGCAACGCAATAAAAATTTGTTTAATGTATTAACATTGCCATCGTAAGGCTTAATATTATCAACTTTAGATTTAAATAAATCCCAATTAACTCTGTTCTCAGTCATTTCTATATTAGTGTTTATATCAAGTAAATTGAATTGTCTTAAAACTTCTTCAAGTTCGTTCATGCAGAAGATCAACGAAAATGATTAAAATATTTGCAATTTATCAACTTATCTATCTATTCCTACCTTGTTCTCAGGAGAAATAGGCAAAAGGAACTCAGCTGGTCGTCAATTCGTTCAGGAGTTTCTTCTCGGGCTTCTAACTTGATCACTCGTAAGGATGCAAAACTTGTTGATTCTTCTCGAAGGGAACTTAGTCCAGAATACGCACAAAGGTATTGAAATACCAAGATCGATTAAAGACTTTCCGACGTAATGCGACACTTTTTCGACCGCACGTATCCTACTGACTGCGCCAGTTTTAATTTTTAAATTAAAACGTTTGTTTTTAAAAATTTATTTATAAATTAATATACAGGTTGTACTACAACAAATACAAATATTAAATAACTTAAATACCGAACTAACAATATATCTGGTAGAAATCAACGTTAGAAGTCCCTGTAAATGTGAATTGAAACCTATTTATAATCTTCTTTAAACAATGGCACTGTTCTAGTTTGTTTACTACTTTTTTGTTGACTCTGCTAGTCTGGATACTTAACTGGGGAGTGGATATACACGTATCTTGATTTTTTGAACTTCGAGGGTCAATCGTAGATGGCGCCACTAGTTTTCTCCCTCCTCACGTAATTATCCCGGCAATGAAGGTACCCCCAATAACTATCTGTTTCCTGAAAATTTTTGGAGTTGAGAACGCTGTTTTGTACTCTCGGCCTGATCCTTGGAGCTCTTAGGTCTTCGGCAATGTAGCCTAGAGGTCTGCCAATTTTTGGCAAGTCATTTTCAATAATTCGGCAAAAAGGTTTTGAAAAATAAGATTTATTTTTGAAAGTATATGAGAATTGGAACATACATGAACAATTAGACATCTATCCATCACCATTCCAACACATTTATCTCAGATGGATGTTGCTGGCTGACATCATCAACCCCCTCTCCATCCATGCCTTCTGTTTCTTCCTCTTGCTCCTCTAGCTCTCTATCTTCACCTCCACCAATTTCTGCCCCTCCCTCTGCTTGATCAGCTGATACAATCACATTTTCATCCTCATCCTTGTAATTAGAACACGGGCCTGAATGACATGAACCACAAATAATCGAGCACTTCAGTCCTGCTCTCTTACATGAACATAGCGTGGTACAGCCCATTTTACACCGACAAGGAGATCATTTTCAACAAGTCCGGATGTGCCGGCTCATTCGTCGTCTGTACCGGCAATAATGCACCCCCTATATGCTTCCATCCCCATTCTTCTGGCGGTAGTTCGTTCGCAAGCCAATGCTGCACTTGTAAATACGTGCGATATAGGTGCTGCCTTGCAGCTTCGTCGGTGGGAGGCAAGCGCGTGAAAGTACTTGATATATATATTGACGGAAAGGTCAGAATGTCCTCTTCAATATGGTGTAATTTTCACTCTCAAAAATTCAAACCACAAAAAGAAAGTAATCATGAAAAAAAAAACTTGGATTTTCAGGGGGGCAGAGATTCTCTAGATTTTCCGGAAAACTAAAAGAGTTGAAATGAAAAAAAAAGTACCGTTTTCAAGGGGAGAACATAAGCTTTCGAATGAGGTGTATCAGAACCCGATAAAAGGATCCATTATCCCTAAATTCCGGGATTTTCCATAAAATTTCGGAACACTCCGAAAATCCGGAAAAACCGCCCTGACGAAAACACGTGGTTTATTGGAATGCGCGAGAAAATATTTATGTAATCCCCCGGAGTGTCTTCGAAACCCTTCAAAGTCCCATTATTCGGAACAATTCGGTCAAAATACTTTTTATAGACAAAATACAACTAGATTCATAGGGGGGGTCAAAATATCGACCAAAATTTTGCTTTGGCGGGAATTCCCAAAATTCTGGGGGCCCAAAAAAAACCAGTGACAAGATATTATAGATGCAGATTTCTCCTTTCAAATGAACTTTGAATCATAAAAAAATATGCATTTTTACCCGAGTAATTAGAAAAATTGTCCATCCGCTCAGAAATTGAGGAGCTGAGAGCGCCTCCCGAGATCCAGGTCAGATGTAAAAAATACGGCGCGCGTTTGTGGCCCGTTATCTCGAAAACCACCAAATTGACGACGAAAACGATAGGGACCATTTTTGTAGGCATTGATCTGATCTTCATTTCTGTCCAAATCCGAAATCTCTAGGTGCCATATTTTGGGAGATATGGACCAAAATAGTTGGGAAAATGGATTTTTGGGCTCTTCAGGGCGATTTTCAGGGTCTTGCGGTCATTCCGCCATATATGAGATTTTGAGAGGTTAATGTACACATCAATACCTACAAATTAAAAAAAAAATGACACCGGCCCGACCTATTCTCAAGGTTGATACCCTTATTTACTGGACTATATGTAATGTATATTGACGGAACGCCACTTTGTCATAAGAAAAGCGCGGGGTCCTTTACTATTATTATAGAGTAGATTATCGAACTATTTTTACTATTATGAAAAATAATACTTATAAAATGTAATAAAATATTGCTGATTAATCGTAATCTCATACCGACTGGTCTAAGATTGAAAACAAAACGTATTCCAGCGTCTTAAATTGATCTTTTAATTCAAATTGTTTAGAAGTGATCTGTAACTAAGCGAAAGTTGTTTCTTGTAATAGTTTTTCCAGGTTTAAATTATGCAATTGTTACAGTAGGTAAAGATTTTTGTTGTTTCACGAAACGCGGTCTAGCTGCTCGTTTCTCGAGGCTCGGTCTATTAGTAAAAATGTTTTGTAATATTATGCAGCAAACGAGTTGATTCATATATTATTCTCCCATTTCTGTGTTATTCGGTAAAAAAATCATGTATTTTGAACCAATTAAAATAGTTGAATCATTTAAACTAAAATATTTTAGCAGAAACAATTTAATGTACCTATAATGAAGAATTGATGTTTGGCAATGTTTGTTTGTTTATATTATTTATATTAGACTCTGTTTCAAATAAGAAGAAGCCACGTTTGCCAACTGACTTGCGCAGAAACCAAAATCGGTCTTGTTTATCTATGTCGCCTCGTAACAACCGGCTCATGCCATTGGCGTTACAAACGATTATTAACCTTATTTCTTGGCTAAATCATATAATTTGTTAATTTATCGAGAAGGGCAAAGAAGATGATTGAAGAAGAAACACCGATTGAGAAGTGAGAATGGAATGGCTTTTCTTCCCCTTAAAAAATCAACCAAAATAAAAATAAGATTTTGTAGAAATTGACAGTTTATACTTTGGCAAATTCTTCTTCTTCTCCAATTTTGTTGAGCTCGGTTTTGGCAAAGTCGGTAAAGAGAGTTACATTTATTCGCTCCTCTTTTTTTATTTTTGTATGCCACCCTATCGTACGAATGGCCCAAGTATTAGCCAGCCAGTTTATTAAATATAACAAACGCTACGGCTGAATATCATTCAGGCCGCTAGCTAGTTGAACAGCGTGTCCAATTTATGCCGCGATTTGCCGTTGGCCATACCAATTGGCAAAGTTTCACTCATATTCTTTCTGCTATTTTATTCACAATATATTTTAACAGCTCTGATATTTGATTTGCTTCTATGTACAGTATACAGAAATACCATCTGGGGCCCAATTCTCGAGTCTGTAGGAATTTGTTCCTATAGGAAAAATCGTCATTTTCCATCGGAATTTTGAGATGGTGTATTCTCGAAAATAGTATTGGAACATATTCCAACACAATCTATAGGAATCGCTTCCCATGCTTAAAACTATAGGAATCAGTGGTTTCCCATAGGAATATCACTGAATAATGTCATGGATGACATTTTAGTCCTATCACAGATTTTACTCCGTTAAATTTTACAAATTCGAGTTTAGATGAATTAGCTCAGCTGGATGCTTTGCAAAACCTGGAAGCGGCTGAAGTACTTGATCGGAGGCCAGGGAGAAGGTTCACCCCTAGAAGAGATCCATTTCAGTATTTATCTGAAAGTGCATTCATAAAAGTGTTCCGGTTATCCAAAGCAGTTACAAGAGAATTGTTGGAAATGTTGGACCCTTTCTTGGACAAACAAACAAAGGTCCTCATCGCATTGCATTTTTTCGCATGTGGAAGTTACCAGACATCAGTTGGACTGAACTTATATATTGGTGTTAGTCAATCATCTGCTAGTCGGTGCATTAAAGGAGTAACAAACGCTCTGAATGAACATCAAATTTTCAATCGCTGAGTTAAATTTCCACAAACCCTTGAAGAACTGCAACACATTCGTCAAGAGTTTTATGATTCCTTCGGTTTTCCAGGCATTATAGGATGCATTGACTGTACCCATGCGGCAATTTACCCTCCTCCAAAAAATGATTTATTGTATCCTGAGCATATATATGTTAATAGAAAGAACTATCATTCCATCAATGTTCAATTAATTTGTGACGCCAAAATGAGAATAATTAATGTAAATGCAAGATACCCAGTCATGACAGTTAAATCTGGAGCAGATCTCGAGTGCAGGAGGCTGTAGTGAATCTGAGTAATGATCATCCAGATTTCTTCCTCATAGGTGATTCTGGATACCCCCTAAGGCCATGGTTACTGACACCACTTCCAGATCCTCTGCCAGATACACCTGAATTTCGATTCAACAAGGCTTCCAAAAAGGCAAGATGCACTATCGAAAGATGCAATGGGATTCCGATGCCTATTGAAGCATAGAGTACTTCATTATACACCAAATATGTGTTCGAAAATTATAAATTCCTGTGTGGTGTTGCACAATATTTGCATCGAAAATAATATTCTGGATGTAGATGAGGATGAGAGAGATGAAGATTTTGGAATATTTGCACCTTTGCACTTCGTTGAACATGGTCTTGATAGACAAAATGATGAGCACATGAGGGCAAAAAATATACAGAGGCACATAACTAGAAATTATTTTGCCTGAATGTTATTATTCGAATAAATTTTTAATTTTTAGCAATTTTTGTTATTATTTATCTGGAATGGAATTAAAAAATCACAGAACTTTAAAAATTGTATACTCGGGGCACAAAATACAATAATAACATCTTCCTTTAGGAAAAAACTCCTACAGACTCGAGAATTGGGCCCCTGGGGTGGAGCACGTGTCCCCGTTAATTTATTGGTGTAGTTTTGTGATTGAGTTTATTGAATTTTATAAAGAAAAGGTTTACTGCAGCTTCTCGTACAGGTAATTTGAACCATTTTCAATGAAACAATCAATAAAAGTAAAATTTAGAAAATAGCCAACAAACCATAGTAGTTATTACAAAACTGACCTTTAGCTAAAGATAGTGTAACGAAAAAATTCGTGGAAAATCTAAATTTTTTCGAAATGACCTGATTACATACTCCATTATGTCCAATGCCAGTGGTTTACCGAACTATTTAATGGTAAAATACGTCCCATTATTTTCAATAATCAATATTGAAATATATCAAAGCACACAACAGTTCATCGATGCGTTAACAGTCAGTCAATCAAATAATATTCTTACGTAAAAACATTACTTTCGCGAAAAACGCAATATTGTTCCTATAATAATGTCAATCAGAAAAAAATTCTCCTTTCTCTGACAAATAAATCGATTGTAACAAGTGAAATCATTTTAGAACAAATATTCAGTGTTGTTTGTGCACTTGTGATAACGGCATCGAAACGAAAAACAGAAATGCACAATGTTATTGAATAATGCTGCCAAAGTTTTGTTAGTTTTAGTGGTAGTGTGTGCTCAAAATCCACCCCCTAGAAATCCAAGGACTATTCAATCCTTTTTATCAAATGTCGGGGATTTATTTGGATACGATGTGTTTAAAAGACCAAGAATAGTGATAAATATACCTGGAACTATTCCAGTAGGACCAGTACCGGCTCCCGCACCGGCGCCAGCTCCTGCACCTGGACCAGCACCTGCACCTGGACCAGCACCTGCACCTGGACGAGCACCTGCTCCTGCACCAGCCCCAGCCCCAGCACCAGCCCCAGCACCAGCTCCGGCTCCAGCACCAGCAATTGCAGCACCTAGCTTGTTAACTGACAGTGTTCGCCGACAGTTCAGTATCAATTTAAACTGGGATAGAAGTAAGTCACCACCCCCAAATGAACCTGTAATTGTTCTATCTTCACCAGGTGTCCCTGTACCCGCAGCAGCTCCCGCTCCCGCTGTGCTTGCTGCTCCTGAACAATCCGAACCTTCAAGACCACCTATAGTACCACAACCTATAACAAAAATATCAAGAGAAGATAATGAACGCGAAAGAGAAGCAGTTGAGGATTATGAAGAGCAAGCTGAAGACTATGAAGACAGACCAAAACGATTCCATATAGCTATTCCGGATTATACAAATCCTGAAAAATTCACGGAAACTAAAAGGGATACAAATCAAAATACGGATACAGGTAAGATCAGGTTCAAAGAGGATTTTCAAAACTACTGGAGAAATGCACCGTGGACTGTTGAACATGGTTACAAATATATAGTACCACAAGAATCATCTAGAACACTTGTCAGCTCTAATAAACCAAATGATATTCCAAACGAATTATCGAAATATGAAGAAATTCCTCTTCCCAAAGAGAATTCCGTACGTAGCTTGAACCTGGTTCATAATATAAGATTATATGGAAACGAACCTTTTGCAGCACCTTCAACAGCTGTCACCTATATTCAAGCGCCCCCACCTAACGACTTTCATGCTGCTCCTTCATATCTAACTTCTCGAATTGTTAATGAACAGTTATTAAATTATTTTAACACAAAAAATCTCGAAAATTCTCCGAAGCCAGATGAGGCACAAGCGGATCACTCTTATCTTACTTCAAAAGCTGTCAACGCAGAGTTATTAAATTTTTATAAAGATAAATTTAAACAAGATGCAGCTGAAAAACAACAAAAAGTTAATCAAGCACAGCCAATTCCGTCATACAATAATGAAAATGTTGATACAAGTCAGTATTTTTTACCACAAATAATTAAAGAGGAGAACAATCAAAATTCTCATCAAAACATACTGCAAAATATTCCTCCCGAGGCTCCATTAATTATTAACTATGTGCAAGAAGATGATCCTTTAGCTTTTTATGCAAATCCTCACCCAGATCTTACAATAGAAATAAACAATCAAGGAATTGATAGTAATATACATTTTCCAGAAACGCCGAAGAAAGAAAATAACCTCAGCAAGATTAAACAAATCAATAATGAAGATTCACCTCAAGCTGAAAAACAACTACTGGAAAATAAAAGTCCTCAATATGATAAAGATGAAAAGAAATTCTATATAGTCGATAATAATGCAAAAGAAAATCTTGAAGTGGAAAATATTGGAACAAATAACGACGAAGACAATGAAAACCAGGCTGAAGAACAGGAAGAAGAAGAAAATGAAAACCAGGCTGAAGATCAGAGAGACGAAGAAAATGAAGAAGCTGTCAAAAATCATGAAAACGACGAATCTGGTAGATCAGAGAATAGCGAAGAGTCCAAATCAGACGAAGAAACTAGGAACAAAGAAGAACAAGAAGAAACTACAAATTATAAAACTAAGAACGAAGAGGAACAAGAAGAAGCTACCAATGAAAAAACTAGGAACGAAGAGGAACAAGAGGAAGCAACAAAAAATGATAATGATGAAACTAGAGCGGAAGAGGTACAAGAAGAACCTAGAAAAGCTGAAAATGAAGAGTCTATACAAGAGGAAGAAAGCGATGAATCTATAACAAATAGAGAAAAAGAGGAATCTACCGAAGATGGAGAAAAAGAGTCTCCAAAGTCTATAAAACAGGACGTAAATGGGGAATCGGAATTTGAACAATCAGATTTATATGAAAAAAGTGGAGACCATCTATACGATTTTAAAGATCTAGATAGTTTCATAAGTACTCATTTTGGTGATGTAAAATCTCCGGACTATGATAAAATTAGAGAAGAAATTGTATTGGAAGGAGAAGCAAGGGCAGAGCAAGCTATTGGGGCTACGGAGAACGAAGAGAATGAATCTTACGACCAAAATGATGAAGAAAATGACCATGAAGATTCTAAAGATAAAAACGAAGAGCCTAAAGACGAAAATGAGGAGTCTAAAGAGGAAAATGAGGAGGCTAGAGATGAAAATGAGGAGGCTAGAGACGAAAATGAGGGGTCTAAAGCCGAGAATGAAGAATCTAATGAGGAAAACGAAGAATCTGGAGATGAATTAAAAGCTATTAAAAATGAAAAGGAGGAATTAACAAAAATTCGAGAATTAGAACGGCAGCATAATAAAGAATTTCATTCGGTATTTCCTAAATTAGGAGAAGGAACTGAGTATGCAGATTTTTACAAAGCGTTTTCAGACGGTAAGAGCTCAAATAAAAATAAATTAAAAGTAGAGGATAATGAAAACAATGAATTTTACAAAAATCCTAAAAGTACTTCCGATGTGGAAGATGAAAAAAAAGATTCTTCAATAACTGTTGAAAAATATAAACCGGCAAATAAAAAAAAATCCAATACCACAAAACAAAACGCAGACGGCTCAAGCAAATTCGATATACATGATAGTTATAAAAAAGTAAAAGAAGATTTTGTCAAGAAATTGAATGTGGATAATAAACACAAATTTCCCAAAGAGTCACACAAAGATTATGTAAAATCTGAACCAAAAAAACAATTTACAAATAAAGACAATTTTGAATCGACAGAAAAATCTGTAGTCCACCCTTTATACTCCGGATTTTGGCGTATCGGCAATCTTCAAGAATTATATAAACTAGACAAACCAGTTACGGTCCCTTTTGACCATGATTATAGTGCTTCTGAACACAAAGATAAACCACATCGATCAAAGCGAAACACCGATGACCATTTAGAAGACGGCGAAGGGATAATTAATTTTTACGAGAAAATGAACGAATATGTACCCGAATCTTATTCGGAAACATTTTCCACTGACGTTGAAATTCCAGAACCGCAATTTCCAGATTTGAAAAAACTTGAAACTATCACTCACGAAGATGACCCATTATCATCTAATGCAAAAATTCTTAGTAAGGAAGTAGGAAGGAAAAGCAGTGTTTTGAAATTGTTAAAACCGTTAACATTTAGTTATTAATCAGCGAATTTTCATTTCTCGATTTATTTATTACTTTTATTGAATTTCATTTTTATTGTGAAAATATTTTTTCGATTCTACCTGCTACCTATTTTATTGTTGTTAGAGATACATTTCCAAATGCATTCATACGAATGATTAACGCCATGAATTAAAATACCAAAACAATCAGATAATTTTTAGTAATGCTGTTCTGCTATGTTTGTGGAGACTGTCCGTGACAAAGTCCCTGACAAATAGTGGACTCTTACTTTTAGTCCTCATTTAGGAACATTTTTTCTTATCTATTCAATCGAATCATTTATATTTGTTGTAGATATGAACATTCAACGCTGTCTAAGTCTCAGAACTGATAATATTTTGGTTTCAGATTGTAAAGTTTGTCCAAAATCAATTGCAATAGCTTAAGCACGTGTTCGTTACCCTTGTCTACTTTTTCCTTTGATCGGCATATACTGTGACATACTTTTACATACCTGAAACGTACATTACTTATCGGATCATATTAAGCTATGTCCATCTATGTCTATTTCCTTTTCCTATTTCATTCTTCTACGTAAATCTATTGTATATTGTATTCGATATTCACTATAATAATGGTAATAATTTCCTAATATTTGTGATACACATTTCCAAATTTTATTTTAATATTATTTATTAATATTTTGTTATTTATAGTTTTTATGTTTCTCTAAATACTGTTCTCTTTTATAATGGACGAGTTCTATACAAGTGAATTGCTGCCAACATAACGAACAAAAAAATACTGAAAAAGGTTGGTCGCATAAGGAAGGGATTTTTCCGATCAATTTTTGGTTTTTCTTATATGTTTTGAGTCCCTTTACCACCCATGTTGTACCCGAAAAGTTTTTAGGTCTTTTTAGTTTGGGGTATTTTGCATCTCACAGTTGACGAAAAACTAATGTCAGCTGTCAAAACATATTTGTTTGACTTTGTTTGTGTTTCTGATATATTGGATACTAATTGTAATTAATATTCTACCTTTGTTTGTGATTTGTGAGACTCTGATCTGCTTTTATTATTGCAAATATCCTCGAGAAGAGTTATAGTCTACCCTCATTTGTATTAGATCAGAGTTTCACATATCACAAACTAAGGTAGAATAAAAATTAGTATCGAATGAACCAGAAACGCAAACTAATATGTGTTGACAGCTGTCATTCGTTTATCGTCAACTGTAAGACTATACCCAAACTATACCTGCCAACTTTTCGGGTACAACAAGGGTGGTGAAGGGACTCAAGACAGAACATATAAGAAAAACCAAAAATTGATCGGAAAAACCACTTCCTTATGCGACTAACTTTTTTAGTATTTTTTTGTTCGTTATGTTGGCAGCAATTCCCTTGTATAGAACTCGTCCATTGTGATGCTATTCTTGAAGAACTTGTTTGACTAAAGTTGTGCCGGTGAAACTATGAATTTAAAATTATAATTCCGATTTGAGGCGAAAGTTTATACCAAATATACAGTAATCCGCCAAAAATGCTGCAAATTTCGCGGTCCTGAGGGCACCAGCGTCGCAGAATTCTTACGGAAATAAACTTTAAGCCACAATTGAACGGAATTTAACCATGAAAAATGATACTGTCCCCCGTTGGGCGCGGAAATCATAAATTGTAGAGAATAACTCCTCCGCGCTTGCGTGAATTATGGAATTTCCGGCGGATTTCAAGATATGTCATATAAACTTCCAATTTTAAATCCATAATTTCGTCGGTGGAACTCTAGCCACACTGTTTTTTTTTCTAGTTTTAATTTTTGTTTGAATATCTTGTTATGCATTTATGTTATTTAGTTTAATAATTTTGTTATGATATATAGCTTATTGTTGTAGATTGGACTGTTATCATTTTTTAATTATATTTTAGCAGAAACAGTAAACTCTTAAAAATTGTAATCAAATTAACTAAAAAATTAAAAATGTATTAAACTATTACTTATAAAAATTTTTGTTTCTATTTTTCCCGATTTTTTTTGTATCAATGTTTATGAAAAATTACTATTATCAGAAAAGGTGGGTATTTATATAAAAAAAGCAATTTGTATTTACATATTAACATTACATGCCAAAATAAATACACTCTGATGATCTTATGTGCTGTTCTTATTTTCAGATAACGACTAGTTAGAGGTGTCACAAGTACGAAAAGAAAATTTATTGAAATTTGATGCAGTATCGCCAGCTTCTTCTTATATCCACCGAAATTATAAATTTATTGACTCACATTCGCTTGTTTTTAATAAATTTTTATATCATTTAATATGCTTTATATCTTTAAACTTCAAATTCTTAATGTAGACATGTTAAAAAAATAAATACATTTAATGGTAATACAGATGAGCGGATATGACATAAGCTCTTCGAAAACCAGCGTTTTAAATTATTTGTCCCAAGTGTCCCAACCCCCAGTCCTATTTTGTTCAAGTCCGCTCAAAGCTTTACAAGTATATTCGTTGCAACTTACTCTCCATAGTTTCAACATGATACTGAAACTATCAGCACTCAGCATATATCAACAGGTTTTTTCCAGCATGGGTCCTAAACTATCAGTGATTGTTATGAACATGCGCAGCTAGGTGCATTTTCGTGTTCCAACCACAATCCGTGACAGACAATAAATTATTTCTCTATGGTTAGTAAGCAGTTCCAACGTTAGACGCAAACGGTTTGCAAAGTCGTGTATTTGCCAAGAACTGTGAAACAAACCCAGATAGTATTCTGAACTGTTCAAAGCCACGCGCTCATGCATCTTTTATATAATAATATATCGTAGGGTACTCCGAAGCAGAATCATGAGTTACGGAGACAGTACCCTAAGTTCGTGGACAGCACATTCCTATTTGAGTAATCCATAAAATTTGAGTAGGGTCTCTCTGTCTCAATAAATAAACAGTTAGTTGTTCCAAGTTCCAACAGAGCAGTTGCGGACTTCTCCAAATACGCACGTGAGCAAAAACAAATTTGAAATTAATTCGAGATGCATCCACTATTGTCTGAGAGTGGTTCTGTGAAAATGAAACATTGCAGTGATGTTTTCTTATAGCCGATGTAAATTAGAAAAAAATAAGTAACATTTTTTGATCATTTCAAAAACAAAAAAGTTACTGACAGTAGATAATCGATTAATTTGGTTTTGGCCAATATTTTAAATTAAATTATGATAATATTAATGACCCAAAATAGGCAACTTTTAACCGGCTTTGTGTTTCTTATTATTTCCTTACTGGTACCATTTGAATGGTCATCCTATATGTACTCATACCTCATACTATCAAAATAATCAACAAACATGTTAAATTTAGTACACCATTTTATTTTCAAAAACAGACTCCACATGTATAAGTTGAGACAATCTGTATATTACTCAGGACTGTTCACTGCTTTTTGTTAATGGACTATTTAATTTTGTTTTAGGATGTGAAATCCATAGGAGTACAAGTCAACACAGAAACAAAAAGTATTGCTACCTTCACTGAAACTGATATTCAAGAAAAAACAGATTCATATCAAAGAAGGTCTCTAGTTATTTTTATTAAGCTCAAATCTCATGTTTTAGACTGGGGAATTGAGTATGCAAAACGTGAGGACCACATACTGTAGCTTGTCAAATCCTCGTTCCTTATAGCCAACAAGAATGTTTTATTGGAAAATACACATCTGTTAGCATCTTGTAACTTTTTATTAAATGTAGTAACAGGCTGGACCGTAAAAGATGGGCTACGCATAAGTCCCTCAAAAGCACAGATAATTGCGTTCACCCAGAAGAAGGAAAAGGGAAGGACTTGGGCCTCTGGCGCTTCAAGGTGAACCAATACGATTGTCGGGCGAAGTAAAATATCTTGGGGTTATCCTAGACCCAGGCTTAACTTGGATCCGACACCTTCAGCACGTGATAAAGAAGGTAGAGGTAACCTTCATGGTGGCCAGACGCACTGGTTGTCATCCCCAGGATTACATATTACGCATCTCTGGTCTAGTGGCCAAAGATCAGACATACCTTTGCAATGCTAAAACTAAGCAAGCTCCAACGACTTGCATGCATTGGAATTACAGGGAAAATGGGGACTACCCATACAGCGGCGCTGGAGACAATGCTAGACCTTCCTCCGTTACATTGTGTCATAATGTGCGAAGCAAGGGCAGCTCCGACTGGAAAAAGCATCAGACCATGCGTGGCACATGGGAGAGGACACACAGAATTAAGGCATGTGGATGACGGCATCTTTAAAATGCCAACAGACCACATGACCACCTTCCGTAAGAGCTTCGAGATTGTTATCAAGGATCGAAAGGAGCTTGAGGAAGAGAACGCACCACCACTCAGTAGAGCGAATGGTACACAGACGGATCAAAGAATGAGCTCGGCACCGAAGCGGGCATATACAGCAAGTCGAGCAAATATGAAGGAATCGTCTCGCTTGGAAAATACGCCTCGGTATTTTAATCAGAGGTCTATGCAATACTTGCATGTCCAAGGGCAAATAACATGAGAACAACAACAGGCAGATCAGGATCTACAGTGACATTCAAGCCTTAAAGCACTTCAGAGCTCTAAGGTAACATCTCGGCTGTTATGGGAATGCGGCGAAGAACTTAGAAGACTGGCGACTCGGAGCAGTGTAACACTGGAGTGGGTCCCCGGTCACAAAGGTATCGCTGGCAATGAAAAAACTGACGAGCTCGCAAGAGCATGATTGTCAACCCTGATGAACGGATCACCCGAACCAGCTGTGGGTATTCCCAGATACTTCACTAGGACATGGTTAAAAGCGTGGGTGAAAGAACAACACAATAAACACTGGAAGAATACGACCAGCCAAACACATAGGAAGAAATTCATAAAAGAACCATCAGAAAAAGTAGCGAACGAACTGCTCTCAATGAGCAGGAACTAACTATGCACCATAACGGGACACTTTCCCACTAAGAAGCACCTGAACAAAATAGGGTTGTATAACGGAGACCTTACATGTAGAAGATGCAAAAAGGACACCGAAACAGTTCTGCACATATTATACAACTGTGAGACGCTGGACCACAGGAGGCAGAAACTGTATGGTAGACCTTAAATGACTCCAGAAGACTTCTACAACGGCGGAGGGACGGCTGCTTAAAAAAAACTTTTGATTAGTAGTTTTACTTTCTTTTTTAGTACCTCGAACCTCGCTGCATCGCGTTGTCAAAAATTTCTCAATCAGCAATCTATAAGGCTACTCTCATAAATTTATTTTGAATAAGTGGAGCGGGAGAATATATTTATAGCACCGATTTATTCATATATTTGTAGTATGTACACGATTAATACATATTATTTTTGTGAATTTTACCGAAATATACCTAAAAAACAACTATTGTTGAATCAGTAGATTGCAGGGAAAGGAACCGACACAGCTGCTGGCAGCATACGTTTTTTTTGTTCGGGTAAAAGAATTTCAGCATAGTTACCGGTCCTCACATTTTGCACACCCTACTTCCTTCAGCGCCTGGGGTGCTTTCGCGCGACAACGGTATTCTAAGGAGAATATCATTCGATCGGTGGTGGGGGTAAATAGACCTGAAAGTTTAATCTCCTTTGTCAGCGTTTTCCAACTATCAAACTACCTAATGTCATACAAAGTGCGCGTAAACTAAATGAACTAAATTAGCAGGTTAAAATTAAAGTTATATTATACGATTGGATATTTTGATGAGTTTAGGTATTTAATTTAATACAAATTATTATTGAGAGAAGCAGATGTTGTTACTTACCTGTTTCATTGAACATATAATACTTGTCTTCAATTTGAATGATATTGTTTGTACAGGACATCATTATTATTGTAATGTAATACCTACGATAGTTTAGATGCAAACAATCAATTTATCAATTAAAAACCAATAACAAAACAATAAGTAAATATGGCGGCAAACTGAACTAACCTACAAATAAACTAGTGCGCAAGTCGGGATTGACAAAGGTTTCGAACAGCCGATACAACGTTGCCAAACTTTGCCTACTCATGTTTTCGAACGACAGTTCGCGTAAGTCTTATGCTAGGATGATGTTATCGAACGCACCCCTGCACTATTTGCATAGATATATTTATTTTTATATTTTGAAAATTTAAATGCGAGATATTCCACAATCAATTCAAAAAGAGATGGGATGATCAAAATGACCACAGATATGTATATAAGAAGTTTGTTTCATATCAAATCACTCATTTTTTAGTTAGTCAGAACAGAAGCTATAAACACTAGGGAGTATTGCTCCCGAATTAGGAGATAGAAAATTCTATGCAAAAAGCCAATCAGTTCATCAATTTCAGCTTTTACTTGTAGATTTATTCAACTTCTTCCATTACGACGAGTTACAAGTCACAGCAAAAACAATCGCCAGGTTTTTAGTGGTGAAGGACGTTTCACGCATCACGTGATTGGAACATAGAGAAATATTTCTCTATGAGTAGAAATTCAACTTTATTCTGTTATTATTTTCTGTTTAGTTTGTTACAAGAAAAAAATGTTTTTTATGTGTTACATTTTAATGCACAAGTTCAATATTTTACATCTAATAGTAATTTGTGAACTGTAGTACCTATTTTGATTTTTAGCCTCACCGAAATATTCGATCAACTTAAGACTGATTTAGTAAATTTACACAGCCATATTGGAAGCCAAAACCTGAAACTGTAGATTAAGAAAACTAGCGATTTTGCAATAAAATGTATTAATATGAAAACAAAACAATTAATGTATTGTAAAAATAAGTAATCTTCACTTTGTACACATTATACTAATAAAATCTTTTTTCAACTGTATTAATATTAAACACATAAATAAAACAAAACACATAACACAGCACAATAGGAAGTAAAAGAAAAATTTGACCCAGCTGTAAGGTTCCTTACATTTCACTCACTCAACCATTCCTCTGAAACGTTTAACATCAATCAAAGGATGTCAGTTGAATTTAGATGCAGAAGTAGAATTTGCAATTGCAGCATTTTCATCAGAAGGCACTAATGTATAAATATTATTAAAGGTTTCTATAAAATGCATCAGAAATTAAAATAAATACTGCATATTTATTATTGTCCATCTGAGGGCTTTTTTCTTTCCACCATTTTAAAAACAATGTGTATCTTTTTAAATGCTTGCAATAACTATTTGATTATAATTATTAATGAAAGCATCAGCAGTAGATATGATAATTTGAGCAATTATTTAAAGGTTTTAGTCAGATATGTATGGCTATAGTCATATACAACTAACATAATAGCACCCCCAGGACCCAAACGTAATACTTTTGGTAGTAGACCTTTGTATAATGCCGCCAACCTAAAAATACAACCAAATCTATCAATATATGAGTATTCAGATGTAAATATAAATTTATTGTTGCTATTAAAATATTTATTACTCCTATTTCAGTATGACAAAATTTGAATACCAAAAACTTGTTATTAATGATAACTACTTCATAGGTATCTCTATATACACTTACCCTTCTTCGCGGTACACAATAGCCATTGAATTTAAAGTTGTTCTATATTTAATTTCACCCACAACTGGTTGTGGTCCCTGGATTCTAGATTTGGCAACATCAAAGGGTATATTCAAACATGAAGCCACACTACCAGAAATAAAACCTAATCCAATCTTCTTAAAAAATTCTTGATATGGATTCTAAGAGGGAAATTATCAACAAATTAAATGGTTATAAATAATATGTTACATCACTTACTTCATACTCTGGAAGAACACCTTTTACTGAATGATAAAATCCAAAGTAGAACATATTAAAAATAGAATTTCTGGCAATAGTAGCAGTAAGTCCTTTGTTCAGTCCTCTCAATCCAAAACCATTCTCATTAATAATAGTCCTTGTAACTGCCCAAGTACTGGGAGCTTGACTAGATTTTGACTTATTAGATTGTAGAGAAACTTTTACTACTTCAAAGGGATTTACAAATATAGCTTCAGTTGCACCTGCCCCAAGACCTGCTAATGAGAAAGTCTGGAACATAAAATGCACAATTTAATCTGAACCTAAGGGTAACTCTAGGGTAAAATATTATAAATAAAGAGGTAAGGAATATAATGAGCATTTTAAATACATAAAAATTAAGTCTACTTATTTATGACAAAAATAAGTTTGCATATTATATCAGTAATTTTGACAGCCTGTAGGCATTCTTTAAATATTCAAATTAATCTTTGATGATAAATAAAATGGTTTGTTTGCTTTATTCTTTAATGATTTAATTTATGTTTAAATTGAAAAAAAAATCACCTTATCAGATCAAAAGTAATTCTATGAAGGTGCTACATTATTTAAACTTATGCTATAGGTATATAATTTGTTAAACCAATATTTTATAACAGAGCTCCTGGCTCCTAGCGAGCGAAATTGATCTGGCAACACCGCTCAACCGTCGATCGTCGGTTATCGGACTCACCAGTTACGGGGGGAGTATGCGATTGAAGCAATTTAAGTGTGATTATTTGTAGGAGTAGAATTTTTTATTAGGTAGAACAAACCCTCTGGATGAAAAAATATAAAAAACAAATTAATTGAGAAAAAATCTATATTTTGCTACTGTAATTATACCGTAATAATATCGATATAACTATGAATTTTTGAAGAGAAATTACAACTTTCTTTCAGTACTGCAAAGCCATATAAGGATGTCCCTCGTTTAAATTTTGCACAGAGGTTGATAATGTAACAATTTTCCATGTTCCATATCCAAAACTCGCTGACAAACGTTACGAGAGACGAAAAAATTGAATAAT
>CAJUYG010000098.1:407692-422444 GCA_910591675.1 Galerucella calmariensis | reverse complement strand
AATTCAGCTCAGCTTAGAATTCTGTAGTTAAAAAAGCTAAGCCGGGGGAAACAAAAAAAAGCAACTAATGTTTTTTATATTCGGTGTGTCAAACCTACACGTCTAGTCATTCCATATAAATGGTAAACCTTTCGAATAAACGTTTATAATTAAAAAAAGTTATACAATGAAAAAAAAATAAGATTTCTATCAGTTTATTAAAATTTTATCTAAAGAGTAGTTGAACCACCTACCTCGCTTTTCTGTCATTCAACAAAAAAAAAAACTTTTAAGTTAAACTGCCCAAACGGATATCTTCATCGATATATATTTTTTGCCCTTCAGCATCGACACCCTCCGGTGCCATTAAAGTAATCAAATTGTTTAACGAAATTTGGAGGGTCGATGCCATAGCCGTTGGCTTGGAAGAACCACACAGTACGATAAAACATCCATCGCGTGGTAAAACTGATCTAAAGATATCTTATCAATAGTCCAGGGAATATTGGTATGTTCGATTATTGCATAAGCGTTAAATGAAATCAAGCAGAGTAGAGTAGAGTAGTAGCAGAGTGCTAAAAGTGCAGCGTGAGCTGGGACTTGGAAAATGTCCTATCTCAATAGGAAACCACGCCCTCTTTCTAATATAACTGATATTAATACCAGAGTAATAAGTTATTAGATTAATAAGTATAATATTATAAAAGACACCCCTTGTGGGGTTGCGCCGCATAAATGCTTTCTAGATCCGCTTTCTGGGGTGGATCAATCCCCTCCATTTCATTATTTTCCCGCTTATTTTTTTCCATAGAATCCTATCCCTTGTTTTTTCCTTCTATTTGACGATTCCTATCCTTCTCAAATCCTCCTCCACTTCCTTCAGCCACTTAGATCTGGGTCTTCCTTGCCTTCTCCTACCACCTGATTCCCACTGTAGCATAGAGCAAGCGACTGCTCGCTCTCCTTCTCTCCATACATGTCCGAGCCATATTATTTTAGAGAAAGGCAATTACTTGATAATAGTTTAACTGAGTCTCCTTGTGTTGTTACGTTAAACAGTCATTACTTAGAAAAAGCATGAAAACGCAACATGCAGAGAATAGTACTATATTATTATTATTATTATTTATATGCAAGGGTATATTAAAATGTAGTTGTGCTAGGCCCGCAGCACAAGCGGCTTTACCACCAGCATAAGAGACAGCGGCTTACCGCAGTCCGCGGTAGCTTTTCCGAGAAAATAAACTCAAACATACCAAACTGGCTTCTTCAGTTTATTTTTGACTGGGTTTTCACGAGAATGTTTGATAAGGATGACTGGTATGACAGGTATGACATGTGACAATGGCTGGTTAGGGTCTAAGGTACTAGATAGTATATTGTGTCTCAAGTGGATGCATGAGTGGGGGTAGCAAAGCGAGAGCAGCTAATAGTCAATTCCTATTTTTGTTCTTCATATGATTGGTTTTCCGGTAACGTTGGCTACGCAGGATATGGGATCTCTGAAGGCGCGAGGGTGCTGCCACATAGAGAGACATGTAAGTACTGAAATTTCTAATTTAGAGAGAACTGTAACGCCGTTAGTGGTAGTTGCAGATTCTTCCACATATATCAGCGTTGACATCCTAACGTGTTATCTATGATCCTAACCTGATAACTGCCTGACAACTGCAGACCAACGTTTTACGACGTGTATCGTGAGTTTGTCCAGTTTTCGTTTTCAAAAACTATTTTGCTTATTTGTGTGTGTGCTGAGTATTCGTAGTTGGTTTTTATTGTAAATAGTGGGAATTTTATTTTGAGAGACAATGTCGAGAATATGTATTGTGAAAGACTGTAATGTGAGGTGCACCCGGTAAGCTCTATCTTTATAGAAAACATGTTTCATTAAATGAAAAGTAACAGAAGTAGTTATTCTTCCATAAAGCTTTGAACTTCCCAGCATTGTTGTTGAATTCCTAACATTTATTTTTCTTCATGTTTGTCATTGAACTATGTAAAAAAACGTTCCATTTATTGTATACTTTTTATTCAATAATAGTTATTTATGTACCAAGGCAGTAAAGTGATTCTTTATCGGACGAGTCTGAAATTATGAGACGAGCGAAGCGAGGCGAATAACAGGCGAGTCCGATAAAGACACTTTTCTGACGTGGTGCATACAAAATTTTATCGCCAACTGCTCAGAATTCAGAATGTGAAAAACTAAGGTACATTTAATTGCATTTTATTATGACAAAGTAAACAGCAAATTAATATAGAACAAATCTACTTATTATTTGTTATATTTAAATTAAAGCATTATAAAAGTTAATTTCTGAAGTCGCAAGAAAACTATTATTGAGCCGTAATAGGGAGAAGCGTGACACTGACAGATGATGATTTTCGAGTATAATGTTAAAATACTTTACCTGCCGCATTTTACTTTACTTTAAAGTAAAGGAAGGTAAACTGTTTGTTTACTTCCGGAAATCAATCTGATAATTGGCGACTTTACTGACGGTTGGCGAAAAAATATATAAACTTGATGATTATTGCTTTATATTTCCCACTTCAGGCATTATATGGTCCAGTTTTTAATATTTCATTTAATTTCACTTGGCTATTTGATTGTTATTATTGTAATATCAATCTAATGTTGAGTAACTTCAAATGAAATATCAAAAATGGACCATAAACGTCATTTTGCAATAAAAGTGAAATTACAGTAATTTTGAATATGCCGCCAAAAAGTGTAAAATTACAGGAATCTTATTTTCCGAATCATAGCGAAGTTCACAACCATCTGATTTGTGTTAGAGGTACTGACGGAACTCTCAAGGTGGCGCGACTCGTAAAAATAGATGGCGCCATGGGTCAATTTCTCATCTATAAGTATTTTTTCATCTATGAGGCTAACAACTCATTATTGATAAGGCGTCCTAGCCCTTTTTGATAATACCCGGCTTCATATTCTTTACGTTTTCAATTTTCTTCATTTATTTTATATTGACTGGACTATAATACGACGATATCACTAAGCACAGACGACAGATAACGTAACAAACCCGGAAATGAGAAAGCGATAAGAAGCTGCGTAGATCCACCACCGCAGCAAATGGACCATGGATTAAATTACGTAAGGGGTAGTTTTGTCTGGCAAATTACTACTATGTTACTCTAATCACGTCTATGTCATGTCATGTCTATGTATGAAAAGTTGACGTTTTTTTACCAAAGAACGTTTAATTAAACCAAGATTAGATTACGATTACGAGGGTAAAATTTTGTATCATTTTCATTATAATGTGTGGATAAAGTCATGTAATATGAATACAGAGTGCCTATTTGAATCACAATTGATGAAGTTAACAGTGAAATAAATACTTATAATTGAGCAAAAAACTGCGGAATCGAGAAGGTTTTTTGTCAACATGAACTTTAGTTCGTGGTTAGTTGTGGGGATGTCGCTATTATCGCTATTTTTAGCATTCCCTTCAATGGGGTGAGTGTATTAAAGTGATTTCAGCATTATCTCCAGTCCAGAATTATGCTCTCAGAGCTTCTGGACGGATGATATCTACCTTGTACTGATAAAGCGCACATACGCCGGCAGAATGGTTGGTTACATCGTGAAGATATCCCAACCCCGTTTAACTTGGAGCTGTAATTCATTGTCTATCGGGGCATATATAATATATATATGTATATTGAAAAATTATTAGCATACTATAAAACCAAACAAAATTCCAATGTCAGAATATTTTATTAATCAACATTCTCCTCTTAATTGGATACATTCATTACAGCGAACCTGCAACGTCTCTTTAAAAATGTGAATAAGGGGGATGTTCTAGTAATTCAAACCCTAAATCACTAATTTTTTGCATGGCAACATGAGATTTGTGTGCAGGGGCGTTGTCCTGCAATAACAAAACTTTGGATCGGTGTTATCGAAATGCCTCCCGTTTTTTCAGGTACCTATTTTCATAGATGAAATGCCTCCCGGGTACAATCGAAATGCCTCCGGGTCCTTAATCATTTATGGTAATATTTTGTGTGCTTAATCTTTGTATAATGACACAATGTTGCCAAATTATAATTTGAATAGGTAAATATATATCTATTTTTATTTTTCTAATTCTTATGCACTGTACATAAAATCTGTTAACAAAATATTTCAGAGTACGACATTTTTGTTTAGAAAATAAAATTGTTTACAATTAAAAACAAAGCCGAAGTACACTTAGTTGTTTATAATAAATATCCTTTCTATAATGATGTGATTACTTAATCAGTGTACATTTTTGTTTAGAAAATAAAATTGTTTACCATTAAAAATAAAGCCGATGTACCTACACTAAGTATTCTAATTGTTTTGATCTAACACGATTCTAATCTCTAATCTATTCCATGAATAGGGTAGTTTGCACCTACTAAATCTGGTAATTAGTTGTTTATAATAAATATTCTTTCTATAATTATGTGATCACTTAATTTTTGTATAAATACTTCAAGTTTATTAGTTCTTGTCTCAGTTTTGTCGATTTAAAGCTTGTATCAGTTTGTCAATTTTAAGTTCAAATTGTGTTTAAGTGGATTAAGTTATAATATTCGAAATAATGGAATCAACGATGTGTTCGAGTCAAAAGGGCAAACCTTTAATATCAATTGATGGTTTCACATTCGGTTTTCAAAAAATGTTGGCCAAAGATACGGTAAAGCGATGGACATGTACTAAGAAAACCTGCAAAGCATTTGTGAAAACGCAGGGATGTGACAATTCGATAATTGAGTCGATATTAGATCACAATCACGAGAAGTTGTCTGCCGAAGTGTCCAATAGGAAAGCCGTAAGCAATTCGATAAAAAGAGCAGCCGTGGAAGATATCAACGAAAAACCAATGAAGCTCATATGTAAAGAACTTAAGAAGACGAATATAGAGACATTTACTACCAACGATATCTATAGGGTGAGACAGAATTTATATTACGCTAGAACAACTAATTCTTTAATTAAACTTCCTAAAAGTATATCTGAATTTCATATTGCTATCGATTCAACTTCGATTATTACAAATAGGAACGAAAATTTTATAATTAAAAATGACAAAGATAATCACATTGTTATATTATCCTGTTCTTCAAATCTTTCTTTTCTTTCGACTGTTTCCAATTGGTATGTCGACGGAACTTTTGAGTACTGTCCTCGCTTTTTCACCCAATTGTTCACTATACATGGCTTAAAAAATGGACATTATATTCCTCTCGTCTTCTGTTTACTTGAAGATAAAAAGTCATCTTCTTATTATCTCGTGTTTAAATATATCATAGAAGAATGTATTAAACTCAATTGCCCTGTATCCCCTAAAGTAATAACTTCAGACTTTGAAATTTCTATACATAATGGTATCCGTAAGGCATTCCCTGAAGCAGATCTTCGTGGATGTCGTTTTCATTTGGGTCAGGCTTGGTATAGAAAGCTTCAAGCACTGGGCTTAGCTCCAGAATACCAGAAAAAAGGTGCTGACTCAAGTGAAATTACCCATTTTCTGTCATATATTTTTGGCCTATCATTCTTAGATCCTGAAGAAGTTGGCGATTTTTTTGCAATAGATTTGTCCGAAATTAAACCAGTCGATGAAAGGGTCACTCAGTTTTGTGATTATCTTGTGGATAATTATATATCGGAAAATTCGAAATTTCCGCCACATCTCTGGGCTGAGCACTCTTCATCTTTAGAAAGAACCACAAACCCATGTGAAAGTTTCCATTCCAAGTATAACTCGTCTTTCTACTGCCCTCATCCAAATATAAATAATTTTATTGAGATTATTTTACAATTTCAAATAAATACCTATATTAAAATAAATTCTGTCTCGGTACCAAAAAGAATTGTTGAGGAAAGTACAGCAAAAATCAATTTTGTAAATGAAAAAATATTACAATTAAGAGAAGGTACAATAAATAAATTAGAATTTGTGAAACTAGTGTCATACAAATTTAGGAAAAATAATTTGTAAGTTTGTAAATTTCTTCTGATGATTTGTATATAAAATTGAATAGTTCAGTCTGCAGACTGAATTTTATTGTTTGAGTCGTAATTTTCTTAAAAATTGGTGTTTTTAAATTTTCTGCGATGATAATATTATGTAATTTTGTAAGTTTCTGCTGATGATTTGTTTTAATAAATGTATAAAATACTTATCATGTCTTTATGTTTTTGATCAAAATAATCAAAATATTAAAACCAAAAAATAATGGTTAATATTGAGTTATTAACGAAATTCTATAAAAGGACGAAAGTTTGGCAACGTCTCACCTTCGTACAAAGATTAGAAGCTGGTAATTTATTTAGAGCTTAGGAGGCAATTCGTATGTGACCCTTTTAGCGACAGGTAAGAAACCCTTTTTCGGGAGGCATTTCGTATCCGGCCCTTTGGATAGCTTTCCGCGTCTTTTCTCTTTAATTTTTTACCGTAGAGTGGTCAGTAATGTCGAATAGTTCCGGTTATTGTTCTACCCTTATCCAAAAAATCAATCATGATTACTCCATGGCAATCCCAAAAAACTGAACAACTTTTCCAGCAGATTTTTGGACACGAAACTTCTTAGGTCTTGTAGAGGACGAAGGACATTGATCACCAAGGGTATTAAGCATATCTTTGTTAATCTGCTTACCTCTTAACCCTTCAAATACAGGTACTTGATGATGGCTCGATACTCCAATTTTTCGATTTCCACAATTTCGGTAGACATCTTTTTTCTTTTAAATTATTACGTAACTCTGGTTTACATTTTTGACGTCCAACTTTACTCTGACACTTCTAATGAGTTATTGTTCGTAGGTATGGTTACGCAATATTTTGTTTGTGCATAGAACTGGTCTAGGCTAACTAGATATCAATACATCCTCGTAGCCCGAGAAGTAGATGTTTGTTCTTAGTGAACGGTCTACTTTTTGAACATTAATTCTCAAATTTGTAAGGCGTTATAATACTATAACTATTATCTTGACATCCACCCTGTATATTTTACAAACACCCAATCAATCCATACTAAAATTACAACGTGTTCCACAGACATATTTTTAATGTTTTATCCTTCGTTTCCGTTCAGCTTTTACTGTTCAGACGTTTTACGCCCCTTACGTTTCGCTTGTCGTCGGTTGAAAACCAGCTGTAGCTGATTGGCACGTGTTATGAAGGGACAAATTGTTCGCTACCTGGCTCTGGAGAATCACACCCCCTTATACATATCGATTTGTCAATCGGTTTCTGAAGCGTATCACTTTCATGTGTGCAATGCCGTTTCTATTCGTTTTAGTTCACTCCACCAGTTGGCGAATATTAATTCTAACGAATATTAAATCAAGGAATTATTAGCTTTGTGAATAGCCCGTTTTCACAATAAACAAGTGCAAAAGAAACGTGGTTCTCGTTAAGACTATCTTAGGAATATTTGCCATTCTTGAGTTAGATCTCATTGTTTATACTAAAATAAAATATCTTAAGATTAATGAACAAGCCCATAGTAATCAATTTAAACTTCTTCTCCCTATTGGCTTGAGACTGCTCGAAGAAAATATGAACAAACTACATCTAGTTAATAATGAATCAAAAGTAAATTTAAACAACTCCTAAGTCATTCACCATAATAGCAATATGACATAAGTATAACCTATGAGTATACTTCATCACCATTTTAATAAAAAAGAAGACAACAGATTTGTGGTTCTATGTCAACCCTGATGTAGCTAACTTATCTTTCAGGGTATGTACGTCACATCATAAATGGCGAACTATTCAATTCATCCAAAAGTAGAATTTTCAAATCGACATGAAAACCTTGGGAGAATAAAGATATCAAAAATGATCAATTCCCCATTATGATTTTGCCTACCACTATCAACATTGAGAAAACATCATATTTTTGTTAAGTTTAACACCCCATTGTGAAAATAAACGCGTATTCAATGCATGGCTTCTTATTTTGTAAATTGCATCAATCACAAATTAAAGCGATTGGTGCGATCAATCACTCAAATTTTTTCCCTGCTAGGTGTTGTCGGTGGATGAATTGCATTTACCTCTGGTATAATTCTTTTAAGATGGCTTATAAAGTCACCATATCACCCGACCATGGCAGAAGCTTCATCTGTTGCCTTCGAAGAAAAGTTTGTCAATGAGATCGATTTTTCCTTCAAAAAAATCACTCACAACAATAAATATTGATTCATCTTCGGTGTCCGTCTTGAAGGTTCTCGCGAATGCTCTTATGAGCAGTGATGAGCTGCGCGCAGCTGTCATTTTCTACCTGAATACGAGTAAGAACACCAAAATTAGGAGCCGAAATGCGCGCAACAAGATAGACACAAAATTAAGGATATTAAGGAAATATAGAATAAATTTAATGGTAAAGGTATTTGAACATTTATTTCAGGAATAATAAGACACCTAACCTAACCTAATCTAACCCCTCCAGGGTAAACTATTAGGGCAGTACCGATAACAGAACATTTATTGGCTTGTTATTGTTTTGAAATTTTTTTAGGTACAACAAATATCCTATTCACGGTATTTTGTTTTTTTTTTCTCATTTTATTAGCATAAGCACCCCTTTGCATTATCATCAAAATTACGTATTCCGGGAATGCCGATAATCTCTTGACACCTCTTATTAAATCAGGTAAAATTTTAGCCATTGCGCGCAACTCACCTATGCCTGCTCTTATTTCTTCGTCCATAACAAATTGAACATACGCGAATAATCATGCTTCATTGCCAGGCAAAGTTGACTCGTCCAGTTGAATTGAGAAATGGGATAATTTACAAGAAACTTTCAATATCAGAGCTCATTCCATCAATAAATCTCTGTACAGTGTTGTTTACCAGATACATTTTCGTGGGCTCCCGCTTACGAACTGTGAACTTCCATTTTTTTGTCAACGTAGACAACCGTCGAGTCTCCTGTGGGTCCACCTGGACCACTTTGGGAATCAATCAAGAAAGAGATCCACTGTGCAAGGAAAAACATGCGCTCAATTATCTTCCACCAGCAAGTTGCCGGAATAAATCTCCGATGTATCGCCAGTTACTGAGAATGCACACGGCTGTTAGATTGCCTCAGCTGCACTAGATCTTTCCAATTTTCAGACTTTCTTATTTCGTCCACTATTACATTGGAGCTGATACCGTAAAAGGGTTACGGCTCCCAAAAGAGTGTTTCAACCTTTCTCCTTTCTGGTTCATCTGCTATTTCAGCTCCTTTGCTTTCAGTGGCTCCCGGAGCCTCCAATAAGGTTACGATTTATGTGTGCAGTATAAATATAACTTTTTTCGCTTACATTACCGGAAAACCAATCATATAGGCTCCAAAAAAGGCGGAAAGTATTGCTTGGCAGCCCAAGGGCGGAAAAATCATAACGCCACGATTTTTGAAGTTTTTCACCATCTGTCATTTGATTACTGTGACGTTTTACCTGAATTTTCCCATTAAACGTTTGTGTTGAGTGACAAGCTGCCCTCGCCTCGCTACTCTCTCTGGTGCATCTAATTAATAGTCGTGGGCTGCTAAAGCTCATTTTCAATATACTTTTCCATCACCTGTAGTTTCGTATTTTATCTTTCACTACTTAAGTTGTTGTATAAAATCTTCTATGACCATAAACCATATTTTTATCGACAAAATTTAGCTTTTATTAAAAGTTTCTAATCAACGCTGTCGACCTATATCTTGATTTAATATTGTAGGGAGAGTTAATCACCAAACTCATAGTCATCATCTACGAAATTTCAACTATTCACAATTCAAAGCGAGATTGCTCATTCATACACTTATTGGAAAAGTTATGAGAGACAATTTCCACACATAACTTCACATATAACATTTTCAATGTGATTAGTTTACTGGATATCATTGAAAATTTAAGTCATTTTACAATATTACTTTTTAAATGAAAATAGCTGTTGTTAATTAATTCCACTATTTAATGAGACAATTTTGAAATATATTTTAAAATTATTTCTTCAATTAAAAAGAGAAGATGATCCTGTATATCTTTTCTCCCATTTAAGATCAGTATAACTGTGCAATAGAAAAGGAAAACAAGAAAAACTATGCTGCTGATCTTCACAATTGTTACTTAAAAATACAATTTAATAGTGTAGAGCTCCCTTTATTTATCTGTTCATTGACAACTTCATATTGTGGGTCTTTTAAGTATCTCAATTTCTAATTTTTCAAAAAATCTAGCTCTTGTTTCTTGTCACAAATATGAAGTACTCACAAAATGTTCTGTGTTAGGTGTTAATGCATGTTTGGTGTCAAGTAAGTGTTCGTTCTGTCTAGTTTCAAAATTTCTACCTTTTTGGCTAATATAGACAGCATTACATTTTGGACATTTGAGTTTATATCGCGCGATCATTAATATTTTATATAGCTGGACCATACGAACGTGCTCTGCGAACTCTCTCAAACACCCGTGATTTTCGCCCTTGCCGATCTCAAACTAACCCGTGATTTTAACAGGATAGTTCTTTGCATTTACACCAGCGTAGCGTATCATACGGTACGTTTGGATTCATCCTTGCATTCATCTAATATTTTCGCAAATTTCTGGTTTAAAGATTTACGTCGTAGTGATTCTAACGTAATAGAGAGAGTGTGTTTTTGTTCCTGAGTATTGTTTGCAGTTATTATATAGACTGTGAACTATGGAGGTGGTCTTCAATTTAGTTGATGTAAAAAGAATTTTTAAATATTCATATGAAGAAATAAAGATAGAATTAAAAGCGAGGGGTAAACCACTGAGGAAAATAGTGTACAAATTAGAGAAAATACATTGAAAGTACAGAAAATACTCTAAGAAATACTAGTATCATTAGAAAATACTCCTGAAAATACATTGAAAATACGGAAAATTTCTGTTAGAACATTTCTTAATCGCATATTTTTTTTATGAAAAAAGAAATATAGATTTTGGACAATACCTGGAAAATACAAAAAATATTGTACAGATTTTTTTATCAGTGGTTTACCCCTTGATTAAAGGCAAAAGATAGACTATTACCAGATACCACTATTGAAAAAACTGGTGTAAGTACAGAAAAAAGTTATATGTATACGCAAATTTAGTAGATATTTATTCAAAAAACTAATTAATTTGTGAATGTACCAAAAAAATGCTTTATATTCTTTTCCCTGCTAACTTTATGGTGGCGATCAAGCTTGGGAGAAATAGGATCTAGAGCATTTGAGTTTGAAAATAAAAAGAGCCGAAACTTCTAAGTCATTTGCATAATTGTATGGAATTTGCGTTACTAATATAATTATGGATCAATATAGGGCTTGAGAAATAAGTTTTTGTTAGCGAAGTAGCATTACTCTTATTTTTCTCGTGTGACAATTGACAATCGTTCCAGAAATCCAAAATTTCAACTCGGAAGGCGGAGAATAAACATTGTGAACGTTTTTTTCAAAAATTGCAGAACACTTTGAAATTTTTACCACGATCCGCCACCGAGTCTGTGTACCTAAAAGCTGGTGTCACAATTGCGATGCATCTGCTACTGAATGTACAACTGAACATTTTTATTGAAGGGCTATAGCTGTGAAGTACAGACTACTTCAAACTCAACAACACATAAACTAAACGAACAGGGACCACTATACCAAAATAATCGACGAGGTAAAATCAGATGTTTTAATAGAGCAACCCATTGAAATAATGGTCACAAGAAATAGATTACTTGAATAGCTGCTTTTTATTTGCCATTTTATAATATCCTTAAAAATATTCGTTGTATTAGGTATAGGCAATTTACATTACCGTTGGCGGCGCCACCGGCATAACCATTATGACGTTCCTATGTTGCAAGTATGTTGTCGAATACTATACTTGTATAAATACGTGAATTTTGGTTCTTGTCTTTATAGTTTGTGTTAGTGAGTGTTAAAAGTTTTGTTCGTTCAAAACATTATTATAAATACGCTTTACTCTGTGTTACGGTGTAAATATACCTGAATTTTTTTCAGTTTTTTATATGTAAGTAACCCTGAACAGCTAGATACTTCTTGAGTAGCATAATTTGTATTATTTTCATCATTTTTAATTATAATCATGAATATTCAGTTATAAATATCATTCCTCAAACCCGAATTACAATCAAAACAACGGTATAACTTACAGTGTATTTTTATCATATTGATAGCTGTAAATCTCATTATGAATTTAAATTTAAATGAAATCGTGCTATCACTATGATAAAAATATATTATAATACATTATTATAAACTACATATGTATTTTGGTCAAAAACAAATACGTCGTGAAAGGAGGGTCACTTTACATTACATTCTTTGTCAGCATTTTTTTATTCTCTATTTTACATTTTTTCTATCTTTACTGCATTGTAAAACACGATCGTATATATACCTATGGTATACTTGTATTGGCAGTTTAAAAAAATAACGCGATGTGTCGCTTCAGTTGATGTAAATTGGCTATTCTTATACCGTTTATTTTTATTTTCTGACGACAATAAATTGCCCATTCCTTTTAAAACAACATTTCGGTCAAATCAAATAATATCAATTTCCTACTTAATCACTTCGCTATCTTTAACGGCTTGTGCTCTTAATTGAGTTAACGAACCGAGTTTTATAACTTTAACTTGTTTTATGATGTAAAACAAATTTTGGTTAAAAATTATCCACTTATTTGCTTTCCGATCGCTTCAATACCACCGCGCTTGTTTGTTAAACTTTGACAATCAATATTTACATTTTATTTAAGATATTCTCAGACAGCAAATGGTTTTGTTTACATGATAATAAGAATATATAAGAATATATTTCAAGTTTTCTACAATATTCGATTCATAAAACTGAATTGCACAACCGAATCTATTAAGACAATTAAGAGGTCTACCAGACATAGAGTCGCGGTACATTAGATTAGCTTTAGTGTTTTGTTTACTGTTGTCGACACCACTACATACCGTGCCTCTAGGCAATAAAACTTTACAGTACTATTCCACTTTAGCACCGCTTCAACGGCTTGATTTTATGTTTTATATTCCGGTCTTATACCGGGGCTCTATAGAAAACTCAATTAACGTTCAATCTTAACCTGCTTTAAAAAAATTTCAACATGTAAATAATATCCGTGGAAGAATCAGAAGAACTCGGACTGTTGGGAATGTTCATAACGCTCCTTTTGCCAGTGTAGATGCGCATTGCATGTATTTAATGATAACATAGTAATACAGATACAAAAAGGGTCTCGAAAAGGGTTAAGTACAACTACCTCACTTCTAGATTTAACAGATAACGTACTTCAATCATTCTGTTGGATTTTTCGAAATCCTTTGACACAATACATTAGGATGCCTTTTCTCTGTTGCTAATTTTTTATTTTTGCTCCCGAGCCGAAATCTTGTTGGAAATGTCCAAAAACGATTCCCCTGAAAAGTTGAGCTCTTAAATTAATTCTAACTACTCGCTTAAAGCGTTAAAATCCTTTTCATTCAAAATACACGTGAATTTTGATGATTTTTTTCTTTAATATCCATATCTAAGCCGTATTTAATGCTGTAAGATTGTTTTAAAGTGGGATTCACTAAGTAAGTAAGTAATATTTATTTAGCTCCAAGCTAATTACAAACAACTAATTCTATTTATATACAATATACAATAAAAAAACTTAAAAAAATAACTTTAAACTAAAATGTCCCATTTCTACGGAATAAACTCACATTTTACTGTTTTTAATATCAGTTGATAGCGAATTGTAAAGTCGAAGCCCATCAGAGAACAGTGATTTCATGAGAAATGATTTAATTGTAAATTCTACATTATAATGTTGGTTTGTTCGTAATAATCGGCCATGGAGTTCAAACCTAGATACTAGTAGATCAGTTATGTACTCTGGTCTTTGGTATAAGAAAATATGGTGGCGTATCGAGTAAAATAAAAGAACTTGGCGGCTCACCTTTGGTGTACAGAATTATTTCGACGTCAGATCTAAGGACCAGATTAGTATTTCGTGCTGATGTTCACAATCTGTCTCTAAGATATCTGTATGCATGCTGCCTAACTATAAGTTATTAATTTTCAACGGTCATTTAGACTGCGTTTCATATGAGAAGGAGTCACGTGAAGTTTGCCAACTGACTTGCGCAACAACCAAAATCGGTCTTGTTTATCTATGTCTCCTCGACCGTTTCATGCCGACCGTCATGTATCTGTAGAGTAGGGAGGGTTAGTGTGTAGGCTCACAGCACTTAGGCCACATGTGACCCATTGTACATCCTCCCGAGGAGTTGTCCTCCTAGGTCATTGTCCATCCTGTCCTTCTCAGGAAGGTGGACGGGTCACTAGGAGACATCTCCTTTATATCGGCAGGTGTAGGCCAAGACTCACCGAACACACACTCTCTTATTGACGATAACTCCGGACACTCGCATAAGACAGGCCTGACAGTTTCATCTTCCTGCATGTCCACACATCCTGCATAGAGGTGTGTCCACTAGCCCCGTATGGAGGTGTTTCCTTAGTTGACAGTGACCAGTCAGAAATCCTACTGTTAAACGTAGGTTTTTACTAGTCATCGCCAAATATTTCTTCGGCGCCAGCTTCCCAGGGTCGCCCAGGGTGATACTGGCAAGACTGCATCCTTTGATTCCATCACATCTCTTAAGGGATTGAGCAAGGGTGTAACGTTTGGCTAGTTCCGCAATTGTCGAAGTCGTTAGGCCGTAGGTGTCACTGGATCCTAGAATTTTGACCGCCA
>CAJUYG010000098.1:354526-401397 GCA_910591675.1 Galerucella calmariensis | reverse complement strand
TTCTTGATTACTCCAAGTTGATTTAATAGTATCGATTTCTTTTTAAAAACATAATGGTCGAGTATCTCACGCACTGTCTCACAACCACGTTGCCAAGTGCACGAACAAATACGGTGTTTATAACGTCGAAAACATACTGAATTATTGATACGTTCCCAAATAGGTAATATTTGAAAGGAACGCGTGCGCAGTAAATACTTCTCGGACGTATTCAGATACATTTTATTGAGCCTAGTTAGGGACTCGAAACACTCGAATATAAACGATTTACTCGTATCGTATTAACATGTCACTTAATTATTGTTATTAAATGTTGCCCAAGTTCTCCTCATCATGAAGAATGTGTAAAACCAAGGTCTTATCCGTATTATCATCATTTTCTTCATCTATCAACGCTTCAAAATCCAAAATGGTTAACATACTTCACTTGAAATACAGAAAAAACTATAAACGTCACACATAAAATAAAGTGAAACCAAAATTGAAATTACACAATGAAGTTAGACTGGGTGAACTCTCAATAGATTAAAATGTGATGAAGCGACAAAGAAGAGTAACAGGTGTTACAAAAGACAATATAATAAAAAACATAGACATAAGAAAATACCTAGGAATACAATTAACTTTTAAATTTATAGAAGAAGGGCAACTATATTACAATGGTGAGGACATTGACAACGTATGGATGAAGGAAGACCAGTTAAGAGATTATGGAAAGTAAAAATTGGAAAAAATGAAAAAAAGGGACAGACCAAGAAAAACTTGAGATAAGCTATTAGCTGAATTGCTGGATAAAAGAGTAGAGTTGGAAAAAAGTGAATGACTTAGCTCAAAATACGAGACAGTAATTGCAACACATTCTACACAACTAAGGGCTTTAATCTTATATATACAAACGACAAACCCAGCGTCAATTGAGTATATGTATATGTATACTGCCTTAACTGTCTAGCAACGACAAATCCTTATTCAATCCTGTGAGTTTACGATACAAATAAGATAAAGTTCAAGGTGTCCAGAAACTCTCCTGTCAAACGCAAACGGATACTATAAAGTCTATTTTTATGTAGGAGAGAGTGATAAAATCTAATTTTTAACGCAAAACATACGGTCATTTTAAATATTATTGCGGAATAATCTAAATATTAGGGCGACGACCCAGCACTGTAGTGGAACGCGTTTGATGCGATAATTGTCAAGCAGTGTCGACCATGGTTAGAACTTGGATGGGTGAGCATGCCAGGGAAAACCATCGTATAGGGCCCGTAAAGCCTGCAGCGGACTAGCATATCACAGCTCGCAGGCTTTATACCAATGAGCATGAGGTATAATGTAGATATGCTGTCTTTCGGAGGAGACGTAAAACCGAGGTCCCGAGTCCATGGATATTGGGCTCGTTGAAAAACGCTACCACTGGTTGGAACACTGGTGGGTTTGCCAAAATTTCCGAGTGCTCCCGGCGTCGCTGATTAGTGCAGAAATAGACCGACGTTAAATAACAGAATAAAAAAAAATCTAAATATCCCGTGAAATTTTCATAAATGTCCCTGAGCTAATACAAGTTTTCGGGCTTTCATAACCATAAGCTGTACAGATCAATAGAAAAAGGTTTGGACAGGCCAAATAAAGCCGTGTGTTTAAATTAATTAATTAATTTAAATTTTGTTTTATTTCAAACTAATTTGAAATGAAGATTTTAAAGGAAAGTGCATGCGTTCTTTTCTAGGAAAGAATTTCCTACAGTAGACGAAATTCTTGCCACAGTTCTCGATGATGAGGATTATCCTGAAATGAGTCGAATCACACTATGGAAATTTTTAAATGAAATAGCATTCCAAAACGTCTATTTCGATAGAAAGGAGGATATATTGTAGTATGGAGAGGACGCGGGAGGGGCAACGGAAAAATTTGGTTATACTTTTTGTGTATCAATTTTTCGACAAATTTTATATTGAATTCAAAAACTTCAAGAGGGAGAGCGGGAATGCAAATTCAATAATATGATCATAACTATAATATCGTAAAACAATCTTTGAGTCAATGATGAAATGAAACAATTTAATTTGTTAAAATCTACATTATATTGAACTTAAAGCTGTGACGCGTTTCGCTAACACAGTAGCTTTCTCCGAGGCTTTCTCAAACGAGTGGAGGTATAATGAAAAATTTTCATTTTAAGTTCAATATGATGTAGATTTTGACAAATTAAATTGTTTCATTCTATCATTTAGTATGGATCTACATCAAGTGAAAGCCTCTATTCAATCTTAAAGTCATTTAGAGCGCTGTTATTTTATAACGGTGTTTATTGGTTGTTTGTGTTTTATATTTATGTTGTAAAGATTTTTTAAATTTATTAATTATTTGTTGAAATCAGCGAAATATCATATTAATATTTTTCTCTTCAATAGCAAAGCTTGAACACTAAATATTTTGTAATATTTGCTAATACAAAATTACGGATTTATTTTCGTAATAAGGATATTATATAAACAAGTACATTAAGCAAGAAAACACAAAAGTTCAATTCTATAGCTAACCAAAGTGGAATTGGTCAGATCCTTTTGAACGAATTTACTGAATTCCTTTCATCACCCATGTAATCAGTTTCCTTTCAAATATTATGCAAGTCTCTATACCAGACTGTCCAGAGTCCGTATATATTTTACTCTCAAATGTATATTGAAAGATTTGAAAGACAATAGATTAAATTTTCAACACATAAACCAAACTCCAAACTAAGTATTTTACAACATTTATAAAAATTTTTAATAAAGGTATCCTGCAGCTGCTTCTCTTTTTACTGTTTTAACCTTGTCAATCCAAAAAATACGCGTTATTTAGAGATCAAAATTTATGATTCAGTGGCCCTATTATTCTGGTGGCTAATGAGTATATTTAATTGAATTTGTGATAAATATCTGCTAGATTATCAATAATATCACAAAATTACTAAGATGCTGGATAAAAACTGTGAATTGATTCATTTTAAAAATTCAAGTTTATTTTTTACTTACCTTTTCAAATTCATATCCCGAGCATTTTTCGAAATAATTAACATTTAAAAATAAACCTTTGTGATAAAGAATCCTATTAATTTAAATATATATTTCTCTAATTTCCCCTGTATAGCGTAAAATAAAATAAGCTTTTTGAACATCTCTGGTACCTACCGGTCTCGTTATTGACAACAATAGCGAGTCGTAAACATAATTTATGAGAGCGGCGTCTGTTTGGGACAGCAACTTGAATCAAACCGCCCTGGAGTGAAACATCTTATATTTTTATTCTGTAATCTTTGTTAACAGTAACTGCTTGTTCTGAGATTTTCAGATTAAAAAGCAGAACTCCTACAAATATATTTTGATAGAAGCTGAAATTCTGCACATCGCATTTAACGGTTTCAAGTAGGCTAAAGCTATGCTAATTGAGAATAATTCTTCTTGTTGTTTGTGAAATGTGGCAACTATGTTTAACAGTTAAATAATTAATAGCAATCGCGTGAGAGTGGATAACATATTAGAGCGAAAGGGACAAAGGCTCATATACTCCTAATGTGTACTAATGCTTCTATAATCAGCAGTCTACTACCTTTATTGGGTGAAAGATAAGCGTATTGTTACGTATTAAAACACGTTTTTTCAACCAACGATATAACAATTTTTGTTGGGACATGTTCTTTTCGGGTAACTGGTAGTGATTTACCAGTCATGCTACATTGACGGAACACGCTAAGAAATAGGTATACGTTGGGAAAGTTTTATAGTTTCGGCTATATTTTCATTAAAGGGAAAAGTGTTTGTGAGGAAGTTTTCTGATTATGGTCCGAAAAGGGCTATTTATATGGTAATCAGGATTTCGTAAATGATTCATTACTTACACGAACTGTACAGCAATTAGCCTGTTGGTTAGAAACTAAAATATCCAAAATTAGTTATTCGTTATTTTGGCAGGTGAGAGAGTTGATTTTTACCATTTATTATTTACAATAAGTGCTTTCTTGATAGGTTGGCCGTTCGTTTTTTTATGATTTCTCCATGAGCTTTCTTCATTTCGTCGTATAACAGCTTCTCGCCTTTTGGACAAGTTGCCATTCGAGAAACGTCAGCCTCTGTTATACTTTTTGTATTTACGTATCCTCTTTCGTTTTGAAAAAGATCAATATAGTTTTTTGAAAAATGAAGTAATACCGTTCTCAGGGAGTAAAATATCCCGGTAAAGTAAGTTCATAGAACCAAGAACTGTTCAAAGGGCCGAAAAAAAAGGGAAATGGAAAGAATATTATACCACTCTGACTGTATACAACAAATAATTCGGAAAAGTAAATAGGGAATCCCGGACGAAATTATGTGGAGATGTGTGAACATTCTCAAAAAGATCTGGAGTCCAGGAAATCTTAGTTCTAAGTAGCTATTGGAAGGTTGGTCCCTTGGTGTCTGCAGGAAATTTTTCCCTCTGCCACAACTGCAATAGTAGTTCAATTATGAAATAAATCCTCACTGGCTACCAGGTTCACATGACCACATGCCAACGGATGAACCTGTACCAAACTTGAAAAAATTACCAAGCTGCACTGCAAAATTTTGAAATTTTTCAAAGAAGTTCCTCAGCTATACATGACTTCAGGCCAACGGATGAACCTGAGATTTGAGAGAATTGATAAGCTGCACTGCCTAAATTTTTAAATTGGAATGGAAATTTAACGGATTGGAAGAATGCAGTGAAGTAGGGAATGGGAAACAATACCAGCGTTGTTGAACAGAACTGGCTGGTATCCCAATTGCCGCAAAAGAACTAACCAGAAAAGGAATTTCTGGCAGAAACATAACAATCTGCACTGATAGTAGACAAGCCCTATTAGCCTTGAACAGACAAAACGTGTTGCATTAAGGCTAGTATCAGAGTGCCATCAAGATTTAGCTAACGCCTCGATAAATAACAATATTTTCCTGAAGTGGTTTGAAGGGATCGACAGGCATTGCCTATTCTCTCATCTACACAGCAAAGCAAAAAGAGCAGATTTGGCTTATGAGCAGTGTCGGAGGACAGTGGGACGCACATGGGGCCTGTCACCCCGTGTGGTCACCTGGATCTATACTGCAATAATAAGACCCATGTTAACGTATGGAGCAATTGCATGGGGACCGAAGGTTCTACAAGCAACGGCCATCCAAAAATTATATCAAATACAGCGAATGGCTTGTTTAAACATCACAGGAGCCATGAGAACAACACCAACCGCAGCAATGGAACTAATTACTGGTCTGACCCCTCTGGACCTGCACGTCAAGGAGGTTGCGTTAATGGCCATGGTACGATTGCGCACGGCTGATGTAAACCCCGAAGTAAGAGTGGGCCAATTGAGGTTAAGCCTATGGCAGGAAGCGCTCACTGCGCTACCTCTGCTGCAGGCAGCCAACGATGCAATTGAACCCAGGTTTTTGTTTAACAAACCCTACAAAATAAAATAAAACAGTACACAGAGCCAGATGCTGCAAATGCAATACGCATATATACAGATGGTTAAAAAATGAAAGAAGGCTCAGGATGTGGAGTTTACTCGAGAGCACTAACCCAAAGATTAAGTGGGGAATGGGAAACAATACCAGCGTGGTTCAAACAGAACTGGCTGGTATCTCAATTGCCACAAAAGAGCTAACCAGAAGAGGAGTTTCTGGCAAAACCATAATAATCTGCACTGATAGTAGACAAGCCCTATTAGCCTTGAACCGACAACGTGTTATATCGAGGCTAGTACTAGAGTGCCACCAAGATTTAGCTGACGCCTCGGCAGATAACAATATTATCCTGAGGTGGGTTAAAGGGCACGACAGGAGTAAAGGAAATCGCATTGCTGATTCTAGGGAAGCCGCTGGATTAAAAATTCTAGGGCCCAGTGACACCTACGGCCTAACGACTTCGACAATTGCGGAACTAGCCAAACGTTACACCCATGCTCAATCCCTTGAAAGATGGAATGAAATCAAAGGATGCAGTCTTGCCAGGATCACCCTGGGCGACCCTGGGAAGCTGGCGCCGAAGAAATATTTGGCGATGACCAGGAAAAACTACCTGACTGGTCACTGTCAACTAAGGAAACATCTCCATACTATGGGGCTAGTGGACACACCCCTATGCAGGATGTGTGAACAGGAAGATGAAACTTCCAGGCATGTCTTATGCGAGTGTCCGGAGTTATCGTCGATAAGAGAGTGTGTGTTTTGTGAGTCTTGGTCTACACCTGCCGATATAAAAGAGATGTCTCCAAGTGGCCTGCCCACCTTCCTGAGAAGGACTGGATGGACGATAAACTAGGAGGACAACTCCTCTGGAGGATGTATAATGGGTCACATGTGGCCTAAGTGCTGTGAACCTACACTCACCCTCCCTACTCTACAGATACAGAACACTGTTAGAGGAACAGGAGCTGTAGTGCCAAATCCAGATGCAATGTATATCTAAGAGAGTTTTCATCCATATTTGCATCGCCAGTGACACGTACAAAGGATGGGGGTACAATGGATTTATCATCTCCGATAGTGAGGCAGCCCTGAAATATGAAAAATTACATACAGACTATCTCCAAAAATCCTCAACCCTGGCAAATAACCCACAATAGTAGGGAATGGAACGGCAGATATTCTAGCTAAGCAATAGTCTGGAACTGCACTCACTGGTTCTGAACCAGCACTTGGGGTATCGTAAACAGGGTGAATTTTTACAAAACATCAAACGTACTGGATCCACGTGTCAAAAAAAGGAATACAGTAAACTCGTGCTCAAAAAATCATCGGTGTCAGTGACAGCGATATATCAAACCTCAGCAGGAGCCAAATGAAAAAAGTGACCGGTTACTGTACCCTAGGGTAACACATGCACACAATTGGCATAAATATGGATAAACTCATCAGTCAGTTGAGCAGGGAAGATGAGGAAATATCCTCACACAATATCTTCGAATGTGAAACACTCACTTATCGGAGATATACACTTAACACAGAAAAGATTTTTCCAAGAAGGATTTAGTAAGAATGTTGTTAAGCTTGTTGATTCGGACAAAAAGTCTTTACAACCAAGAGTACAGAAGCTGAGGTGTCGACGACACGCAGCCTCTGACTGCTCTATTCAGTTAATCAATTATTAATTACCAGCTGTAGAGAAACTTGAATTCAGTGGATTAGAAAAAAGGATTATCCAACTATATTTTTTATTATAATGTAATATTTTTGGGGATAGCTTTTTACCCAGTCGCAGGTGAAGTCCATCTCTTTGCTTTACTCCTATTTTTATTTCAAAAAGGTTTTGAAAGTCCATCCATAAATTTTCATTTGAACTTAGTGTTTGTTAGCATTTATTTAATTAATGCGAAGAGTAGTAAGCTCTAGTCGTTGTTATTTATGAAGTACAGTGGAATATTTTAACCATAAAACAAAGTAAAAACCTCGCCAATATAATCACAGAATATAAAATTAGCTGCTTTTAGTTTTTACGTACATCCAGCAAAGCGAATTTCTTTTGATGTTGTCTTGGAAATTTATGTTCGTTTAGTCGTTTTATTTTCTTTGTAGTCGTTACCAATACGCTACGTAGTGACAAAATAATTGATAGCTATTTTACTGTCCATAAAGTGCCAACAAATATATGACGACGAACGGAAGACACAGTTGTGGATATCTATTAAAATATTTCTCGGGATGCCACCCCAGGATCGTATCGGCGCCTCGGTTGACATCCGATTTGTGTGGTATTCTTGTTATCTTTTACATCAGATCGTATTTCTGTTTTTTAAAAGTTATTTATGGAAGTTAGTATACAACATTAAAAATACAAGAGATATTTTTTATTGAAATTATTGTGTCTCGACAAGGTCATTGAAACATGGTACAGTTTACTTAATTGCATTACATTTACATTTGAATGTAATATTAAGGTTTGTTCTCACAAGCATCACAGACTTTGACAATCAGGATTCGGAGCAAAGACCCTAAAGCGTTCTCACAAAGATTTCTGATTGGTTTGAAAACTGTCTATTTCTGTGAGAACAAACCTATAGTCGTAGTAATGATTCATTTTTAAACGCTTCATATTTTCTTCACTTCTATGTGTTTGTTTGCTTGTTTGTAACGCAACCTTTGAACTCGCTTTTTACCTATTTTAGGTCCGGTTCTATCACCTCTGGTCAAAAGTGATGGTTTGTCAACCACTGGTCAGGTGTTGACCTTGAGGTTAGGAAAAAATGTGTTCTATCATCATGTGTCAGCTACTTTTAACCAGTGGTTACTTAACATCGATAGTTTTCGTGAATGTACTATCCATTATGAAGATATTGTACAAAATTTGACTTTCCCGCCCAAAAATTGCATATAAAAGTTTGGTTATAGGTATGTCAAAGCACCAGATTATTTGTTTTCATTTCTATAATGGAAGAACAAAAAATAAAACAAAAATAGGAGAAAAACTTGATGCTTTATTGATATTAACCAAAAAATATTAGAAAATAATATAGAATAAAACTACAGATGGCGTAACCTGGAAGGTAAAGCAAAATAAAGCAAAATAAAACTTTGTTTTCAGAAGCAACACATTCGTTTATTTTACCCTAACCCAGAAGATATAGTCTTATATTATATAGATTTTAGATAAGCGTGGATTATTAGTAAAGGTCACATCAGAAGTACAAGGCATGCATGCAAAAGGAAATGACAGTTTTTGTTTGCGAGATATGCAGGTATAGCTTTTTGTTTCCATTCTTGCTTTTATGGTTGACTGAAGGTCATGAAGTTAGGAGGTCGTTTCACTCCTGTTGAATTGTCTGGAATTTCGTATTTAAAATTTAGAAGAATGCTTCCAATTATTTATACCTATACTTCAAGTCTAAAGATACAGCGTATTTAGCTGAGTCACATGTGATGGGACCTAAATGGGGGTTACCGAAAGGCCTTGTGATGCAAACTACTTAACAGTCCTATTTATTTGATAGACAAGTACACCTCCATACTAAGAGTCTACTGAATAAGCTAGACAAAGAACTCTCGTCCAGGCTGTTGAAACTAGGTAAGAAAAATTTGAAGACAGCTACCGACCTGGTGACTGGACCCTGTACCCTGAGGAAGCATCTGCACAGGATGAGCAAAGTTAGTGAACCTATGTGCATAAAATGTGAACTCTATAATAAAACTCCTACTCACATACTCTGCTTCTGTGAGAACTGACAAGGACGGAATCACTTTGAAAAGGAAATAACACAACCATCACAACTGCTGAAGATTCCTCCAAATAAAATGGTGGCCTATATAGAAGACACGAAGCTTCTGGAATGGGAGCAGATAGATAACATGGGCAATGGTACAAAAATTCAGTTCAAGTGCCTGGGCTGTTGAGCCCATTTTATGAATGAATAATACTTGGTGAATTCATGAATTAAGTAATAAAGTGTAAGTCCTATAACTGATTGCAATAATTGATTATTCTCTGACAGTTTTCTACAGTATCTGATCGTTGCCGTTACTTAGGAGATATATTCCACTCTAAAGGTAATTTATACTTCACAAATCTTTTCTTTTCAAATTCAACTGGAACCTAGAATTGTTTTTTTCTTAAATAAATATTCAGACAAAATAAATTGCAAACTATATATAACTATATTGAATCAAAAACTCCAATTCCTGCTGAAAATATTAGTTCTATATCGAATAAATTCACCTCTGTGCAGCTCAGAAATTTGAGACGCATTTGCAACATTTATATCTGTCATTTCTACATCCAAAATGAAAACGTTGTAGGCCGATTTCATCCTCTGAATTCAACCGGAATGTAGATGTCAACGTAAAACTGATAGGCTCCATGAAATATTCAGGTCTTTAATTTTGTAGTTGTGACACCCCAAAAAAGTGTTTTGTTCGTGGTTTTTTTTTGTATGTGTTGGGGTGGCATGCGCTCGGCTTTCTGTCGAGTTGATGTAATACTATCAGCTTTGACAAAACCACATGCGAATCCATTTTATGTTTGTTAAGAAATACAGGATGATTCCAAAACTCATTTATGTTGTATAATTATTAAGAAATCTTCAGCATTATGTATATTGTGCAATTTGAAGACTCAATGCGTTCACGAAGGATTGTGAAGCTTGGAAATTTGGAGAACAGACTCTGATCAAAATCCAAGCGCTAAAGCAAGTTTGCAATGATAGAATATCTATGGTTATTTTTTGTATCTACTTCTATCATTAACTTCCAATTAATTTCATTTCAAACCCTTTTTCTACGCCTTTGTTGGCCTTTATGGCTTTTTCCATTGTTATTTCAATGCCGCTTTTCTGTTTGATGTGGGACACGTGTTCATTTTAACCACTCGTGAAGAATTTGACCGTTAATTATTAGTCCCCCCTCCTCTTTAGAATTCAGCAAATCAGGGTTGCTTATAACCGACAATTTTCTTTTCTGGCGCTATTTTTTAAAGATTCTTCTAGTAACTGTTCAGCAGAGAAGATGTGTGAGGAGTGTTCTATCAACTGTCCAGCAGAGAAGATGTGTTGAGACTCTTATATCAACTGTCTAGCAGAGAAGATGTGTTAAGAGTCTTCTATTAACTGTCCAGCAGAGAAGATGTGTTAAGAAAAGTCTTCCACTAACTGTGGATGCTCACTGAGAAAAAAGTGATAAAACTTCGTGTCTTGATCGCTAATATAGTATAATTATGCTTAAATATTACTAAAAAGTTTTGAGCTCTAATAGTTTGAAGTTGACGCTCCAGGTGCATAAAAGTATAGTGCCGAATGTTTAAATGCTTTCGTTTTAGTATGAAATAACATCTCTCGATGTTATCGATGGTCTGTCTTCATCAATGTTTTTTTTACTTGTTAAGAGGATAATAAAAATAAGTTGGCGCCCAAGCTATCGTTTCTGTAACAGCCTTCTTCCTTGTATGATGGTTCCAAAAAATACCAATTTAGGCGAAGATCTAACCCTGGGATATACCGTTACCTATAAGAGTTCTACGTGCCGGTTAGATATGCTGCAAATTGGCAACTAGTCAGTAGACCACATCGATATTTTCTTTGATATAGATCTTCTCTAATAAATATCAATTACCAAGATGAACAACTTATTTCAGATGGGATATACGAGCACGTGATAACATTTGCTTTTTCAGAAATAATGTAATATTGGTACTTTACTCTTTGCAATTCCTATGTAAGCGGTGCTAGTTCGTTCCAATAGTATGGAGACTTAACTGACATTTTTATTATTAAATTGGCTGTAATGGTTCGTTAAAACCCTGAAATTTTTTTAACCTATTATATCAAATAATAGGGGAGAAAGTTTTAATTGAACGAAAAAATCACTTATTTTCCAAATTTGGAGTTGATCTCAAAATGATTCCTATCTCTGTTTATATAATTTGTATGTTTTAAGCTTATACCTATCAAGTTTCAATCAATTAACACTAAAATACAAATTCTACAGGGTGTCTTTCAGTACATTAAACCTTTTTTGGCCAGAACACGCGCAACTCATTGACTCTTAATGTCAAACTGAACAAAAACAGGTATAGTTTTTTTCACGATCTTAGAAACTGACTTGACTTGACTTAGACTTGAGATGCGATAAAACCAGAGCTGTACCATGCCTGATGAAAAAAAACAGTTAATATATAATAAGAATGACCTAAAAGTCTTATTGAGTTTCCAGGTAATAATTTATTATTCGCCAACAAAATGAATGCGACCCTGTAACGGCTAATACTTTTATGGCTTTATTGCATGTCATTATCCCTAATCAAATAAGGTCAGGTCAGTTTCTTAGATCTTGAAAAGAACTATACAAGAGAAAAACAATCGTTTGCAGCGGAAGTTTTAATTCCTATTACTTTAAAGATTTGTTTGTAAAATAAAAATCATGGTCCTAAACACTATCGTTTTCCGTTTGAAGTTCCTTATGTCATTTTTTCGAAAGCCATCCATTATGTAAACAGTTTTCTTCTCAAAATAAATGTTCACAATAATTTCTCGTTAATTATTTTTAGTAAGTGACATGACGTATGGTTTGTCTCTTTGTTGGGAAGAAATATCGAAAAAGCAAACATTTCGGACGAAACCCCTCTGTTTACTTTGGCCATTTGCTATTTATTCGAACTAATAAAGATCTTAGTAACGAGTTAAATATTTGCTTTTATGAAACAAAAATATTACTTAATATTAATAGTTACGCGAGTTCGTTAAACTTCATTATTATTGTTTTTGAAATTTTTATTACGTGTAATTATGATGATGTTATCACTTTTTAGTTGGGAATAATGTTCTTGATATTCGGAGAATTACAACAATCCTGTAAAATATTAGAAACGTATTTATTTCGTTTGTAAATATTGACATTTTTGGAAAAATTTACAGCTTCCTGTTAGTCTATCACATTTAGTCGTTGCCGGGCGTTTACTCTAATATTTATTTACAGGGTGTTTTCAAGTCATTTGAAAACACTCTGTATATTTGTTAAATCTGGCGTCAATAACTATTTCCTTCGACCGTGCGTTATTGAGCTATATTTGTAAACGATTTTGGTAATGGCAACCAAACGTAAAATAATATTAACAAAAAAGGCGTAAAACTGACCTTTAAGTACAGAATACTTTTAGTTTTCCACTCACCTATCGTTTTTATTATACGATTCTACAAAACTACAGAATTACAAAATTATCACTGAATATTAAATATAAATCCCAGAAGATACACTTTATGTGACGTTTGAGAAACAAAAGAAAACGAGATGTGACTTTTCGCACTTTAAATACTAGTGTTGAAAGTAACGTTTTGCGAATGTCAAACCAGTGTTTTAGATGCGGTTTCAATGAAGGAAGTAGAAAAAATTGGTTTTAAGTTTAAACAAACTAATAATAGAAAATAGTTAACTGGACTTTTTGCGGTACGATTGAAGAGTTTACAGTTTCTTAGAAAATATTCAAAAAAAAGGTATCAATTTATATGTTGTGGTTTTAAATAAGACGTGGAGGTTTAACAAAGGTCAGATGAGACAAATATGGCAAAATAATATTGTATTAACTCAGGGTATGGGAACAGACGAATAATCGATGATTACCATGATAATATAACTTACGAAAACTCTTAAAAATTGTTCTAAACTGAATTTATACCCAACCTGAACCCAATTCAATTATCATGGATAACGCCAGCTACCATTCACGAGTGATGATTTTAAAATTCTCACACTCTATACGCACAAATCTATTCCTTCATTTTTATTCAATTTTTAACTAGACTGCGATCTTCCAAAAAGAAATGCTCACTATATATTTTCTTCATACCTGCGTAAATTTTAATGTGTGTCTTTGCAACAAAAACATCGCTGTGGGCCAACAAAAGAACCAGGGAATCAAACAATTTTAGTTTATCCAGTACTAAGACAAACAAAAATGGGTTACTGCCTGATCAAAGGATGTTTTTCGGGTTTAAGCAGAGTCTAATGTGGGCAGATATTGAGATGAAGTAGCTTCACCAAAAAAGGAAGAACACAAAAATGCCTCGCATCTCACCCAAGTTTTTCTAAGACGGAATGTAGTGAGGCGAGTTTAGTATAACGACAAAATATTATCTAATCTCACGTGAAAACATTGGAAATAGTTTTGTCAAATAGTCATAATATCAAACATCCCCAGTATTGTTTTTTTTTACGATTCTCAGTAGAAACTTATGATTTATCTCCTATCGACTCATGAACCCTCTCGAGTTAAGTGCATGTTCTACTTCAATAAAATGATGTCAGATTTATAAATTTAAAATGTCAATAACTCCAACAAAACTTGCAGAAATTATTTATTTAATTGGCTAGTATTTATTGCTAGGGTATCTGCGATTGCCGTATTATCACCATAACACCCACATTGGTTTGATTAGATAAATCACGACATAAATTTCTTCTTAACTTGAAGGTTTATAAACTATGAATGGCTAAGACAATACCCAATAACAAATACCCATGCATATAGGAAATGAATAGCTAGACGTATAGTTCTTTTCACGATCTATGAAACTGACTTGACTTGACTTAGGCTTGAGATACAATAACACCGTAAAAGAAATACATTGCAATAAAAAATAGTATTAATAATAACATTGACCCAAAAGTCTTATAGAATTTTCAGGTACCTAATAGTTTATTATTCGCTTACAAAATAAATAGGACCCTGTCACGGCTAATACTCTTTTCTACTCCTATACTTTAAGTTTTTAATTAAATGTCAATTTACAGTTTCATAATTATACTCATCATAACACTGGTTTTCATTATAAAACTGAAAAATTGACCAATAGAAATCTAGATTTTCAAATACCCAAGTAGGTAGACCCTGTAGAATATTTGACACTTTGACAGTGTTTTATGACAGTTTAAATTTTTTGCGTTAGTTTTTAAAAGAAATGGGTAGTACATTTTTTTATATATGTATGTTTTTCAAATCAAATTTCTTCGTAGGAAAAATAGTGTATGCAACTCTCATGCAATGGTTATTACTACATGGTCGTTGCATAATATACTATTATTGCTTGTCATTACCCCATCTCAGGTTAGGTCAGTTTCTTTAATCGTGAAAAGAACTATACTGTATTTGGTGGTATTGAAGCTTATCCTGCTTTTAAATTAGTTTGACTTTTACAGAATCTTTACATCTCAAATTTAAATATGGAGCACGGGACAAAAACTGACGATTTGAAAAGAAAAGTAACTATTTCTTTAGTGTAATGAATTTTGGTTTAAAATTTGTTGCATTTCGTTGAAATATTATTATCAAAAGTAAAAAATGTCGTCACCATGTACCTACGTATGTACATACGATTTACACAAGTACGACAAGGATTATATGAACAGCACTATTTGAAAGAGAGAGACACGAACTGTTCTTTTGTTGAAATCACAATTAAACCAGAAATAGAAGCACTCTCCATTAGTTCTCAATTTATCGTGAATTCAATTATTGAAATATCACTTGAAACATAATTTTTATTGTAAATTTTTTATTATTAATATCAACTTTCAGAACTTTTTGAAAAAAATAGGCCTGGAGGATGCTAACAGGAATGAAAGCTCAAATATATCCCTTTTAAAAATTAAATCTCACGTCTATGATGAGCGATGACTAACCCATAAGTTTTGCTCTTAACCAAAAATCACATAACGCGGCAACGCACAATACTTTTACATAAATTAACCTCTTCAGCTTTGTGTTGTAAAATCCTTGATCTGATGAGTAACTAGTCCAAGTCCTCAGAAACTAAGTAGGAGCAAGGAAGCACAAGAGATCTTTTAGATCTTAGTGAATGTCACCCCGAAATACATACATAAATACAACTAGTTCAAATGATTCCATTTGAAGATATTTGACTGCTGGAGCAAGAGTTTATTCCCCTACATGAGCTGGTCAAATTCATTCCTGGTATATTACCAATCACAGAAAATGTTTCAATATAACCTCACTTATCACAGCATGTTGGTGTCCGGTACCATTTGAGTGGTGCCGGTTATGCCACCAACCCATAAGCTTTACCACTATCAAAAATAACTTAACGCGACTAGAGAAGAGTTAGACAAGGAGTTGGTCTTTCTCTATTATTGTTCAACTCTTGGAAAAAATAATGACGAAATAGTATGCTGTGTCACAAGAGCAGAAATGGAATTTTTTGGCAAAGAAAAGTATAAGAAGAATATTCGTGAAGGTTTTCGAAAATTAATTGTAAACTTTTAAGTACCAACCCACTCACAAGATTCATTCAATTTAATCTCCATCATAGATATTACATTATTGGAAGATCAAAGCTGTACTAATTCATTTATTATCCTTTAGTGTTAGTATCAATCAGAAAATTTTTATGTCCCCCAAATCTCTTTTCACAAAAGCGACAAAAGGAAATCGTCCACATGGAGACTATGATCGGCAGCTGTCTTGATGCAGATATAAATCTAGGTATTAGTGCAATGAACGATGCCAAAAGAGCCAACTAAGAAGAACCTCAGCTGACAATTGTTTTTGTTGTTTGTTTTGTTAGTTAATTTGATTCACTTTTTGGACATTCTTGTACTTTTGAATTGTTTTTGTGTATTATTGAGAGAAATGGAGCCAAAATTTTCAAATGAAAGTGCAGAAAATCTACCAAAAGTTGATTTTAGCATATTTTCACATATCAAATTTAGATTATTCATCAGCTGAAGTCAGAAATATTAACACAAAACGGTTAGTAATAAATAATAACCCAATCTCCTCCAATTTATTTATAAATATTCAAAACAGCATTTATGTTCCTGGTTTTGGTCAACTTCTTCTGAACATTTGCTTTTTCGAACCATGATTATCGTCTGTTTTCATCTGATGGAACGTTAACAAATATTTCACTTGGTCAATTTATATTGTTATTTGTGCTAGTTGGTACGAAGCACTATTTGAACAATTTGTGAAGATAAAAACGAAACAAAAACAAATAATCCAAAAAACAGCAATAACAAAGAGAATATCAATATCGATTTCGAGGTTAGAATTTCATCATGGTACTTCCCTTTTTAGGGTTCCGTACCCAGAGGGTGAAAAACGGACTCAATTACTAAGAGTTCGCTGTCCGTCTGTCACCAGGCTGTATCTCATAAACCATGCTAGCTAGACAATTGAAATTTTCACAGATGATGTATTTCTTTTGTCGTCTGTGTTCGATATTGATAACGACCACAAGTAGCTGGTACAGGGGTTTAGTTGATTAAAGCGTCTAGTAAATACGAGATCGCGAGTTCGAATCTCCCCGCGTTCTCATCTTTACGTCAGGTTATGTTTGAGCGACCGGTGGTCGCGACGCAAAAGATCTGACCGTTACGCTACGTTACGTTGCTTCATTATGTGCCTTACTTGCGTGCGTGTGCTCTCTCCTGAGTGTCTCTTTCGTTAACGAAGCAGCGATTCATATGCTTCGGTCGGGAATCAAACCCGGGCTGACCGCGTGAAAGGGAAGCATTCTACCACTCAACCACCGATGCTACATCAAAATTCTATGCAAAGCTGGTATTGGCAGTGCTGGTGATCTACTTGAATTTGTTCGGATGAATTTTTACTATTATTTCCATAATTTTTTTTGCGCGTTTGATCTTTTTTGTTTATTTACAGCATCGGTTGTCAGGACGGTAGGTTGTGTTTACTGGTTTCTAAGTTTAACACGTCGGTAAGTGATTTACTTACCGTTCAGACGTCGAAAAGTAGTAAATAACATAAAAACAATTTCACCAAAATGCAAAATAATTTTAAACTGATCGAGAAGTATAAATGTCACTTTTGACATTTCGTTCATTTCGAAGAAATTTATAGTATATTAAGTATCAAGAACGGCAAGGGTTGTTTACCGGTCGACAGCAATGTTTGATGGAGACCGGTATCACCATTAACGTTCGAAATGCGTATACCATTTTTTGCGCGATCGTATTGAAATAAACTTCGAATAAAATCATTTAAATTTCTTCGGAATGAACTAAATGTCAAAAGTGACATTTATACTTCTCGATCAGTTTAAAATATAATTCAAATTTCATCGAAATGAGCGAAATGTCAAAAGTGACATTTATACCTCTCGATCAGTTTAAAATATAATTTGCATTTTGGTGAAATTGTTTTCATGCTATTTATTACTTTTTATATTGTTCTGTTTGTTTCTGTTCATTAAAAAAATATAGATCTTATTTTTTTTTGTTCTTTTTGTGTAATAAATGAAGTAATATATTATTTAGGATCACTTAAATGTATGTAGGGCTAAGGCGTCGGTAAGTAATTTACTTACCGACGTCTGAACGGTAAGTGAATCACTTACCGACGTGTTAGACTTAGAAACCAGTAAACACAACCTACCATCCTGACAACCGATGCTGTAAATAAACAAAAAAGATCGATCGCGCAAAAAATTATTTTATTCGGAATTTATTTCAATACGATCGCGCAAAAAATGGTGTAAGCATCTCGAGCGTTAAGGGTAATGACAACGTTTGCATGTAGATTCCTCTCGTAAAATTGGACAAAATGACAAAATGACATTTGGCAGCTTGTTTTTAAATGTAAAAGGGCATATTTTGATAGCAATAGTAGTTTGTGCAGCTAGTGTGGATATGATGGATATGATGGCCATATCGCACGAGGACGAAGTTCAAGTGCGATATGGACAATTCACACCAGTAGAACAGCATATTTTTTCTATAACCCACTTGAGAAAAAATCTAGAAAATAAAAATTTGTATAAACTGTAATATAACTTCAAATTAAAAATTTAACAATTCAATTTCATGTTTCCACTAATTTTTTTGTGGTAAACGTACAGTTCTTGAATGTCCAATTTGTATAATGCCCTTTTTAAATATACGATGCTGTTATAAGTAGATGTTGCCAGTCGAGCTCCCTCATGAAGGGTACCGTACTATTATCTATAATAATGAATATTCTGATTCCAAACGTCTACCTGTTGTCGTTATTAATATCAAGCAGAATATAAAAATAAAATTAACAATTAAAAGATTTTTATTTTTATTTATAATTGATACTACTGTATATTTTTGTTAATTGAAGTTTCATCCAGAGTAAAATAAATTCTTATATTAATATGTGTATTTATTTATTGATTTAAAAAATTTTTGCTTAAAAGGAACTAAAGTTCCTACCGTGTGTCCCGCGACACGTTCTACCTTTTTTTTAAATCTGCTATATACTGAGGTAAGCTATGGATATGAATCACAAAAGTAAAAGCCATCTGCTAAATAGATTATATTAGCTACTAGCTACTACTTGTATGTATGGTACAGAAGCCTTGGTTCGCGAATGCGACTTGTACTTGACCGGTTATTTTTTAATATAAATTTGTCAGCATTTGTCTTAACCACTCCTTTTTCACACCCGACTTAAGATATAGTTTTGAAGATAATGGCTTCTGTCTCGAGTTGTGTGGATTGTATTAATCCTACGCAAAATGTCTTTTATGCAGTCGCTAGCCAGTATAAATATGTTCTTAGCGTAGATGAAAAAAAAAGTGTATTGTTTCTATACTATTCGTACAAAAATTTTATACTATACTAGTCTTCCTATTGCATAGGAGTACAAGAAACGGTCGATTGCCATAAAGCGGCAATAAATCATTGGCGTTACATTTTTCGGTAAAGACCGGAATGGTTTTATTGGTCGGATTTATTTAATTGTGAGTATCATTTTATTAGTGAGTTATTGTTTAAAGTATATAGAGCCGATTTTACATTGTGGTATTGTGGCGTGCATAAATTCGACGCTAAAATGTCACTTGATCTTTTTCTAATTTTATGTACCTGCTTGTAGACCCTTAAATTCTACTTATCATTCTACCTGTATTATTTTGTATAAAAATATCAGAAAATAAGAAATAGCAAACTAAAAAAAACAAGAAAACCCAGGCCCAAACCCGTTTGATCAAAGTGTAAGTATAAAAATATCAGATAATAAGAAATAGAAAACTAAAAAAAAAACAAGAGAACCCAGGCCCAAACCCGGTTGATCAAAGTGTAACTAAGTATAAAAATATCAGTAAATAAGAAATAAAAAACTAAAAAAAAACAAGAAAACCTAGGCCCAAACCCGGTTGATCAAAGTGTAACTATGTATAAAAATATCAGAAAATAAGAAATAGAAAACTGAAAAAAGACAAGAAAAGCCAGGCCCAAACCCGGTTGATCAAATTTAAGCTTAATCCTTGAAGGACAAAATCCTTCCGGCAGGGTCCAATTTAAGAGTGTCTCTTCTGGGCTACAGGTACTGCTAAACAATGAAAGTTTTGACAATTATGTGGTCACAAAGTATTCCAAGTAGCTATAAATGTAGGATAGACACTTGAATTGTGTAATCCTTAATATAATTAGATAGTTATCTTTTGGCATATAATAATATAATACTAAAAATAAAATATATTCTCCAGTATTTGTCAAAATTTAGCCCCGTAGTGTGTAAATTATCCTGATACAAAATTATTTAACTTGATAAAAAAAACTACTCGTCAAAACGCTAAAGCTGACTGCACGACATTGGCCACTGGCTTATCATATTAATGAATCCTTAACCATTGTGCCGAATTTAAAGAACCTATTGTATTTGAGGTTTGCCTATTTAATTTTGATACAACCGGCGAGTTTTATCATTTAATTCCACATATATAAAAATAAAGACTCTTCCTATATTTATAGTACTTTTGTATAAATAATAAGACATGTATAAGCACATATTGTTGCATGCGAAAATTTCTATAGGGGAATTTGTGATCAAAACTTGTTAGGTTAGGTACTAGAAAATTTGCAATTTTAAACCTTTTGCAAATTTCGAAATAAATGAATTATGGTGGTAATTTCACCATTCCTTTTTCAGAGTAGGTAGACTACTGCTTTCAAAAACACGCTTTTTTGTCGTATGCTATTTACCTGCAGCTATATTTTCAAATTAAGAGATTACATTCTACGGAATACAGTCTGAAAATAGATACTTTTAGTTAACGAGAGACCTGTATTTTAATCAAGAATTATATTTTGGAGTTCAATATTCGCAGCCAAGTGGATGAAAATTTAATAAAGGTCGTAGTGTACAAGGTAATTTAAATAAATGTGAGTTAAATTGATTTGGTTGACCAAAAATAAAATTTCTTCGAGATTACTTGCGAATATCTTTGGATATAAGCCATCTTTTTTTACTTAGGGCCGGAGCTTTCACGTGAAAATACCCAAATTTAGTCTGCGGAGTAAATTTTATCCACAGCATAGGAGAAATTACCCTTATCCACTGTATAATTCATCTGTCATTTATGTTTCTGAATGAGGATTTATTCTACAGATAAAGCATACAAAACCTAAGACCTAACCTTAGTTTCTCCACCTTTCTGAATTATGCTTATTTTCCAAAACATGTTTCGTCTTTAGTGGCAAAGAAATTAATTTAAGAAACTGATTCGGAAAAAGACGCTCCAAACTCTAGGCGGAGAAGATTTAAAAGTCCAGGTTTTAGCTGAAATGGTTGTAAATCCCAACAGCCATCGAAGCAAGGAATATTTCGCGTAATTCTGTCAAAAATATTTTAAAACGCCATAAATTTCATCCACTTATACCAAATCAAAATTATGCATGAATTGACAGAGGATGATCCTGATAGACGACTACAATTTTGCGAGATTATATTAAAAAAAATCACGAGGAATCAGAAATATTTACGGAATATTATTTTTTTATTATTTATTTCCGCATCAACCACATTGGTTATTAGCGGTGGAACAGCGAATGATTACTTTGTACATAGGTTAGTTGAACAATATTTGGTATAGAAGCTCAGAATCCTTTAAAAACTGTACTAAACTTTAAACACTGCACTTAAATTGTTCGGTAGGTTATGCTGTAACCTTGCGACACTATATAGCGGAGACTCAATCAAAATATGTTTTATTGTGATGGGATGCTCACATACTTCACAATACGGTTGACACTCCTTTGAGAGTAGATATTGATGGCTGAGTCTGTTATGTCCTAGACATAATCTAGTCACTACAACTTCCATGAACCGATTGGGGGCATGATTTTGCCATGGTCCAAACAAAGATTTGATCTCTCGAGGCTGGGATTGTTTCAGGCTATCACTCCAATTTTTCAAAATTTTGTGTTTGTAGGTGATATTCAGGTCTATTGGTAATGTATTGAAATGTGAAATTAATCTATTATCATTTGCTGCTTCTCTTGCCAATTTATCGGCCTCTTCGTTACCCACCAATCCTACATGTAAGGGAACCCATAGGAATACGATACTTTTATTCTTCAATTCATATTCAATTTCCTTTTACATTCTGTTTTGATGGAACTCAGTGCCCTATATATTGCATAAGGCTCTCCTGTCAGAACTGTTGATTCTGGTGGTAGTTTGTATTTTAAGCATATGCTGGGCGCAATAATGGCAGATCCAATTCCACAGTCTGTTTTTGGTGCGTTTGTCTAAATAGGAACGTGCTCAGGATATTGAGTAATAGTACTGCGGAAGGCGTTGATAATTATTTTTGGATTGGCTTCCGTTTAGTTGTAGGTTAATAAATGGATATCAAGTTCTGGAAGTGGTATAAGCCAAGGAGAAGTAAAGCTATGTTGATTTTGTGATTGAGGGATATAAAAATCACATATTTCATTTATCGAAAGATAATACATTGAAAAAATCCCAACTTAGACTATAAATAACAAACAAATTCATTTATTTATCTTAAATACAAGAAGGTTGGTTTAACTCAACTTCTCAAGTAAACAATGCCATGCCATATATTTTCTATATTAAATAGCCTTACTGACAATATCTGTATATTTATGTTCACATTGTGTTTATTAATTTTCTAACATGTGTGAAATATTATCAAAACTTATTAAAATATATAATGTATAGCGTTGAGTGGTTATTTTCATACAAATCTGAACATATGGTGTAACATTGAAAGTGTGGATGATACAATGAACAATTGAGGAGTTAAAAATACAAAATAATTCGTATTTTTATCCCGTATCCTAATTTTTTGAGTCTAGACTGCTAACATGTGAAAAAAAAACTATTTGTTCGTTTGTATCTAAAGGAGAGCATTGGAAGTGAAATAATGAGCTGTGTACTGATGTAATAAATTGTTATTGCTATTATTTTAATTTTTGATGACTTGTGTTTTAATTATTTGGTGTTATTTCATTATACGTCTTTTATCATGTCTATGGTGCAAATGGTTCAAAATTAGAGAACTTAAAATGGACTAAATTTTGAAAAACTATTTAAACTAAAGGAAAGAGGTGGTACTTTTCCAGATTTAATACTCAAACAGACCAGCAAGGACTAGAACAAAGAAGTTCTTCGCAATTTTCGCAGGTCTATGTATGGTTTGTCCGATTGTATTTGCGGCCGTGAAGTTAGTGAAGTTAGTGGTGCATTTTACTGTTTCGTATGTCTGCTTGTTTCGTACAATTTTAAACCAATTCTCATTAAATTTAAGTTTGTGCCATTCAATATACATAAAAATAAACAAAATTTGGTTGTTATTTATAGACCGTCAGCCCGCTGCAAAATAATATAACTTGTTACACTTTTTAGGGTATGTGCCAACCATTAAGTCGCACGCTGCACTGCACGTATGCCGATCATTTTGCGATGGATTTTTTTTCATAAACTAACGTTTGGTGTCTCTGCATACGTGAAACTAAAATTGCTGAATGCAATTTTTGATTGCAATAAGCAATTAAATTATCTGTCGTTTCCCCCATGGGCAAATATTTATTTCGCTTGATTGTTAATAAAAATGAGCAAAATTACCGAGTCTCAAGGAGGCATACGTTTAACTATATCATCACGCTTTTTGCAGCGGGCTGACGGTCTATTATGAGAGCATTGTTTTTATATAAAACAAGCGTACCCGAAAAAAACTTTGCCTGGGTGGATTTGGAAAGGAACTTCACAAATTTTGCTTTTTCAACAATTTTAACGACTTCTGGGTAAAAATTTGGCGTGGTTTGATTTGATTTCCAAATAACATGTAGTTTAGACGTATTCCATTGATAAAACTTGCAGCAGTTTAAATCATCAGAATCAACAATTCTAATTAACCTTCTATGAGACATCGACATGAATTACCCAAGTGTAAAAAAACAGTTTAAAGTTTACCCTCAGTATTGTGCGTTTGAGTTTAAATTTTTTTAAATATCTCTACTAGTTCCCGAGATATTCGACAAAATCTGAAAAGGTTCCTTTTCGTTTTTCAAATATGCCGTTGTTATTAGAAAATATATAAAAAAAATCATTCCTAACCATTTTCGAATTTTGTCTAATGTCTCCGGAACTAGTTTAAACTTTTTAGAACCATCCAATTTCCAATTAATGTACCAAACTTTTTCTCTATTCAATCGATATTGTTTTCATTACGGTTTACGATGTTTCTGTATACGTCAATTACCAACTCACATCGTCAAGAAGACGGAAGCACATTGGGGAGGAAATAATACATCCATTGAAACTACTTAAAATCCCCCCAATCAAACTGCTTCCGAAATGGAAGTAAAAAATGTGGAAGATGGTAGAAACATTCAGTTAAAGTTCCTGGACTGTTGTGCACAACCCACACGAATAATCGAATATGAGATGTTTTGATCCTTGTGTAATAAATACATGGATTCTCGTTTTTTATGGAATAAGAATGGATAGTTAGATGAAAACAATCTCTTTTAAAACATTTTTACACTGTACCAACTTATATTATGTCGAAATCAAACAGGCAAACATAAACTGCTTTTTTTTCAGGCGACTGGGACCACAGCATTAAAATGTTGGGAGATAAATTTCCATGTTATTGTACAAATAATTATAAATCAAACCGTGATAAAATTTCAAAAATGGGACAACGCTAGTTTTTTTTTCCCACGGATTTATTTTTTTTTCCAAATACAAACAGTTTGGATCGAACGATATTTGAGCAATACCATTTTAATTTTTTTGTTAACAAGCATATTATACAACATACACAAAATTTGAGAGGTATTGATAATACGATATTTGTCGGGTTTTAAAACGTATAAATTAAAACTGTATGTTGAAATACAATAACTTTTCATAACAATTTTCTATAAACTTGTATGTATTTGGTTTGTAACCGAAACTTCAAACATTATTTTCATTCAGATTAAATTGGAACTTTGCAATCTTATCTAAAACCGATAGCAAAACAATCATTTAATACGTTTAAAATATGTAGCATGAACAAGTATATTGATCGCATCTTCGGTCTGCTGAACAAAAACGTATGTAAAATAAAGCATTGATCAGATCAGGCGCAATAACTTGCAGTCTGAATATTGCATGATGTATGAAAAGCACATCAACAGCAGCACTAGAAGCTTCATTCATTCCATTGGACCTTCTCTTCTACACTTTGTGGCAGAAGCAAAGATGATAATTGATTTATTAGTACAGCACCACCATCCAAAAGTTCCGAGTTCCCGGCACCTCAGTATTCAGGCTTTTTGTGCTCTTGGTTGCTAGGTTCAACAGTGTTTCACCAGGTACTCCTTGGAGAAGTCCTACCCTCGGAGCTCTAGTTCTAGGAGTCTATATCTCAATTGAAATGGAGCTTCACACTTGAAGATGATGAGTGAGGCTGTTTTCTCCTCTTCCACAACCAAGTGATAGGTTCATCGCTCTGTATTCCAATTGTATGCATGTGCTTCCGTATGGTTATTGTTTTGTTTGAATTCACCAATATGTACAAACAGGTGCTACAGCTTTTGATATTCCAAATGCTGGTTCTGGACCATTCAGTGCAGTTTTAGAACCTAGCTGGACGGACATCCCATCTTCTACAATGCAATTTTTGTCTTTAAGTGTCACCTTATTATGATTTGCCAGGGTTGAGAGTTTATAAAGACAGTCCCACTACTATCCTCTGCTTCTGTGAGAACTTACAATGACTCAGACGGAAGAACTTTGGAGAGGAAATAACACAACTATTACAACTACTGAAAATCTCTCCAGATATACTGGTGACTTATATAGAAGACACGAAGCTTCTGGAATGGGAGTAAATAGATAACATGAGTAATGTTACAAAGATTCTGTTCAAGTGCATGAGCTGTTGAGCCCAACCCAAGTGTATGATTGAATGAGGCAGTCGAAGACACAGGATCTTTTGGCCTCCATACATCCCTTCAGTATGCATTTGCAAACACGTGTCTGTGGCGTAGATTTGCGATTTGATGCGTGGACATTACACCTGGGTCTATCACCGTGAACGTGTACCAACACTGCCAAAGTACCTTCCTAAATGCCGTACTACAAAACAGATCAGGACACATATCCATAAAGGACATCGTAAGTGGAGCTGTTTTACATAAGGATGTCTTCCAAACTTCTTCCTGATCCTAGCAATGAGGTACAGGTTGGAAATTAACTTTGGCAGTCGGAAGTTTGCCAACGTCCGTAGCAAAGACGTATACGGATTGCAAGAGCTCACTTCGCTGGCAGAATTCGTGAGCTTCGTTTTGTTTATAACTTTGAAAGCGGTATGTACGTCGCCCTGTACGCCCGTACGTGTCCCGGTAACTACGTTCACAACGTTGTCAAGTTGTATGGCTTTCTCAGGCATCGTCAACTGCCAAAATTAATTTGCCAACCTGTAGGGATACCTCACAGAAAGTACTGGCAAGTCCCAAACGTACAGGTGTTACTCCGAAGTGAGACCTAGTATATAAACCGGTCAAAGGCTAGGAAAAAAAGTAAAAGCTAAAATTATAGAGATTAAAAATTTTTTAAACTGGGTAAAAACTGCATCTCATGTATTTTTCATTCAACACGGTAAATAACCTTTGAGATACGCTCTTTCACCTCTAAACATTGTTGAAGTTCACTTCAACACTTTGTCGCCTTGTCGCCATAAACTATTTTTTAAACGACCAAACAATAAACAACATTAAAATAATTTTGACACGTAACCAAATAAATCATGTTACTTTGTATATATAGAACATCTTCTCTTTATATATATACAATTATTGACGTAGAATCAGTTGTTCAAACCGATAGCGATGCAATTTTATCGACCAACAGATGACATGACAAAATATTTTCGTGTCCGCTTTTACGTTTCGTTTCATGCAAACGAAAAACGGTTTATGAATTCGACAAAAAGTTCATAAATTTTTCGTATCCTATTGTCGCTTCGATTTTGTTCCCACTAGGAATTAAAATAGCCGAAGGAGAAAGAGAGAAGTTAGTAAATCATAGATTTTACCTACGTTCGGACGAATTAAAATGTATGCTTTTAGAGGTAATATATATCGACAAGCTTAAGTCTTTATTCGTTGAAAATTCTGGTAATTGAAAATAAATCCTGTCATAAAGAAGAATTATACTTTTTCATTTTTTAGTATGCAGGAAAATATGTCAATTCACGTATAAAGCCGCCTGCTGTAAGTAATGTGGATATTTCTCAATGGTATCCTCATTTAATCCACAAAGTTTGTTGTTGTTGCCAATTAATTTCATTTAATTGATTTTCCGTGGTTCAAAATGTAAAAATTCCCATCTTTGCAGCCACAGCGGATGAATAAGTAAAAAAAAATTGAAAAAACAGCTGTTTTTCAGACGCAAAATACTAATGCAATTTATGAAGCAATGTAAATCATTATTTGTCGAATAATATGTTATTTATACACGAACTAAATGCAACAAACGCGGTTTCGATATCTTATTTAGTTGCTGAGTAATATAATTGTTAATAAACTTTAGGTAAAAGAAATAGACATTGTTAGAATAAAGACATATGCCACAAAAAAGTGTTTAAACTTACAATAATGTATTTACACATACTAGAAGGTTACAGCTATCATATATGCAATGATTTAATCAACAATTTTTCCGGTTCAACTGACTCAGACGTTAGTTTAATAAAGTGGTTAAAATTTCACCTTAGTAACAATTGAGATGTTTGTGCGGTTTTTTTATTTTAATTGAAAGCTGAAAAAACCCACTAAAAGGACTTAGAAAACACAAGCTTTGGCGTTTTGAACGTTCAATTCGGACCATTTAATCCCGAGTTATTGAATCCCAAACTTGATTAACGATTATAGGCAAACGAAGAACAATTTAACGAGAAAAAAAAATACTGTCATGCAGGTCCTTCTGCAAACTTCCCAGATATTTTTCAACACTCCTACCTTTTATAACTGATCAACAATTAAATTAAATAGAAGAGAGAATGTGCGCTGAAGAGGCTCTCGGCGCAGTGATTCCGAGGGGAGGGCATGGCTGAGTATAGCGGCGAGAACATAGATTTGTTTTTTTGTTTTGAAATACTTGTATGTAAAACAATTGATAATTGTGTAATAAATCCTAGTATACTTAAATCTGTGTTCTGATCAAAAGACACTATTTTTTTTCACTATTTTACAATTCTTATGTTTTTTTTCCTTTTTTTTCAAATCGAGTTAATTAAGTTGGCTTAAACTTGAATCGACTTAACTTAGCCACAAGGAACTGGCTTTATTTACTATAAAACTGTTTATTGCAATATACAATATTAGGGAATTGGATATGGTTAGGTTAATGTTTGATATTGAAAAGAAATGTAAAAAGTAAAGTTGATAACGATTCAATTTTTTCGAAAAAAAATTAATTTCGATTGTTAATTCTCTTCGTGCAGGATGTATGGACGTTATTTTTCCAAATAAAAAAAACAATCATAAATTCATGAAAGTTTCATTGTTCACGACACGCTTTCAACTTTCAATTATGATATGGACTCCCAGTGTGCATGTTTAATAAAATTAAATATGATAATGGAATTACATATAAAAACCTTTGAATTATTATTATTGAATTAAAGTACATTGTAATCAACTGGATTATATTTTCATAATTAATTATTATCTATACCTATGTAAAATTGTTAGTTCATAATAAATTTACAAAATTACCGAATTAGCTTAAAATGCAAAGAGTCATGTATAAAAAAATAGGACGTTTTAACTGCAAATTTTGATAATTTTATTGTTAAAAAACCACTGAATATTGATGTTGATGCTATACAATTAGTTTCCAATACAATATTTCCAGATGAAGTTCAAATCTGCATTTATTCTACATCAATTATTCAAAGGCGCGCATAATAATGACAATAAAATGAAACAATACATACATACATCGATTTGCAGAAGGCTGCAATTTCAAGTACTTGTTACATTGTCCGTAAAAAATTAAATATGTATCTGATGAGCCTAATCCCATTTGAGTTTACACATGCTCGGGATAGGTGAACATTACCAGCAATGGCTGAGCAAGTGGAAACTTGAGATAATGATCATACATTATCGATAATTGTTCTATTACACGAAAATTTCCAAACGTACAATGATATCAGCTGTGAGGAAGACACGCTTGACAATAATCCGCATGTTTTCATAAGAAAGTGTGGATGATAATAATAGTAAGTTATTGAATATATTGTTTGGGACCTTACTTTGTGGAATCTACTCATGTTACTTTTATTAATGAAACAATCAGAGGCGTCCCACGACAGTGCTGGGTCGATGCCCAACTTTAAATTTATTTCTATCTTCATCTTCATCTAAATTGGTTTTGTGATTATTTACTTAATTACAGTATCCTGTAAGAAATTGTCTTTTCAGTAAAGCGTGTTATCAATAGATGTCAAATATATTAGTTTAATTCTATAATAGCGACTCCCAAAGTTTTCGAAGAATACTTTTTAAAGAAAAAACAACTACATCTTTGGCTATATATCAGATAGAGATATCGAATTACACTTTTTAAGTTGAATGGGGTTGGCAGAGTTCCTGGACGTATGACCTTGTACGCCGAAAACGGTCTACAAGTGAGGTTGTCTCTTCTAATTCCAAATCAGAATGGTTGGTTATATCCTGTTTAACTAAGAAGTGTAATTCAATGTCTGTTGTGGCATATAGCCAGAGAAGTAGCTATTGCTTCTAAGTGAACGGTCTGCTATTTGGAAATAATGTTTGGAGAGCTCAGGCGATATAATAACTCTTTGAGTGGGCACAAGGGATTTGTAGGAAATGAAATGACAGATATCTTAGCAAGGCTAAGGTCGGAAACTGAATTCACTGGTCCTGCACCAGTATTTGTGATATCAAGAACTGCTGCACGTAGTTGTATATCTCGGTGCAAAAACAGGAACACAGCAAACTCCTGTGGTCAAAAAACCCTCGGAGAAGCTGACTAACGAATTATTAAACTCCAGCAGGGGCCAGATGAGGATACTGACGGGTCTAATCACCGGACACTGTACCTTAAGCAAGCACATGCATACAATCGGTATATTTAGGGAGAAACCTTACTATCGGTTGTGCATGGAGGAGGAGGAGCCTGCCTCTCACCATATCTTTGACTGTGAAGCATTATCAGATCGGAGATAAAGACTCCTATGACTAGAACATCCAAGGGAAGATTCCTCCAAGAAGGACCCAGTGAAAATACTGTTAAGCCTAATAAGGGCTACTGGTCTTTCCATATAAACGGCACAACCAAGAGCACAAAAAGCCTAAGACTGAGGTGCTGAGTGCCGGGGGCTGTAGACCTTTCACCGGTGTTCAACTTTGGTACTCATACACATATCGAGTTTCCACCTTGATAACATGTATCATACAATTTTTTGTGTAGTGTTAGGTTAGGTTTAATAGCTCTTGAAAGAATATGACATCATTCTCGCCAACCCTATTCCCTGATTCGCAGTTTATCGATAGATTGATATTTGAAACCCATTTTAACCAGATGTTCTTCTGAGCATGACATTGGTAATTTTTTTTTTTTTTAAGAAAAACCAGGTTAGGTACAGTCAGTTTAGAGCAGTTCTAAACGTATCAGAACCACTTGGTCTTTTTCTGAGATCCATAGTTTTTTGTATCCTATCATCAACTGAAGATAAAAGCGTCTTTGTCAAAGGAGATAAGACAGCTAAATCATCTATGGAATTGAAATGTTTTGCCATTTTTTAAGGATCCGTAACCAAAGGGTAAAAAACGAACCCTATCACTAAGACTTTGCTGCTAGTCTTTCACCAGGCTGTATCTCAGGAACCGTGATAGTTGGATAATTGAAATTTTCACAAAGAATGTATTCATGCTGCCGCTACACTATGTATGTGTATGTGTGTATTTTGGGGTGACATTCACTGAGACCTAAAAGATCTATTGTGCCCCATTACTTCTACTCAGTTTCTGAGAAGAGTCTCAAAAACTAGTAGTTCCCTTAGTCCTATTTCCCGGAGGAATTTTAGGATGTCTGCATGCTTCAACTTAGGCAAATGTTCCTCTTCTATCCAGTAATCTCCTAGGAGCTGTGATCTAGGATTCTGAAGTGCTGTGCAGTTGGAAAGTATGTGGATGGAGGTTTCTTCTTCCTTTCCACAAAATCTGCATTCTTCTTCCTCCACTATTTTGAGCTTTCTCAGGTGCCCATTCAGGCGACAATGTCCCGTTAGGATCTCTGTTAAAACTCTTAGAGCAGTTTTACTTTGACTTATGCATTCTTTTGATCTCAGCAGGTTGTAGTCACCCAGAAGAGTATTTGATTGTATAAGCCCTACTAGATCTTTCCAATGATCAGATCTTTTCTTTTTCTCGGCTTTACTTATTTTTTCCAATATTACATTGGGGCTGATTCCGCAAAAGGGCTCAGGCTCCCAGAAAGGTATTTCGGTCCCCCTCTTTGCTAGTTCATCTGTGTGTCCTGGAATCCATAGCAAGGTGACTATGTTGTTCTCGCCTAGTTCATTGAGTTTGTCTAGGCATTCCCACACCATTTTGGAACTGATTACACAAGAGCTCAGTGCCTTAATGGCTGCTTGACTATCCGACATTATGATAATCCTTTGTCTTCTGTATCCTTTATCAATATTGAACTGGGCGCACTTTCTTATGGCGTGGATTTCCGCTTGAAATATACTTGGGGTTTTTCCCAAGCTTGCAGAGTATTTGGTTCCTGGCCCGAACACTCCTATCCCAGTTCCTTCTATTGCTTTTGAGCCGTCTGTGTACCATTGAATGGCATTATTCCCAAGTATGGTAATGGTATTTGGATCCCATTCCTTCTTGTTGCTCATTTCCGTAAATAATTTCTTTGAAAAGTTATACTTTTTCATCATACCGTCTTGTGGCATGTCCCAGGTTGTCTGATTTCTAAGAAGTGAGGAGGTGGTTTTTATAATGATTCTCTCTCTACTTAGTCTGTATCTAGTCTTTCTGCAACACTTTCCACCACCATATGTCCGCTATACTATACTAACTATACTAACAAAAGAATGTAATAAAAATTCAGTGGAGTTCCTATTCAACAACAAACGTGATTTTTTTGCTCGTTTTTGTCTGATATTGATTTCGGCCTAGTTGGTTAAAGCGCCTTTCTAGTAGCTTCACTTGTTTGTATGTATGTTTTTATTATAGATAATGGAACCGAACCCTTCGTGCGCGGGTTAGACTCGCACTTAGCCAGTTTTTAATCACTTATTTAGCATCAAGATATAAATGATTGTCTCTCCGCAAGGTTTATCATCATCAACAGAAATCAATGAATGCCATATTGTAACACAACGAAAAAATCGAAACGCTAATGTAAATCATTGGAACATTGGAACATGGTATATTTTGAACACAACTAATTATACATTGGTTATAATTAGTTGATTTAATTAAACGACAGTGACGGCGTCATTTTAAATGTCTCTGTTCATGCTTAATCTCTTACTTTTACGCGATTGTTATCCTCAATCACAATATCTCGCTGCTGTCACTCAAACCGGAAATTCACCTCAAAACAACGCATCCGTTCCAACGTTTTAATTGAAGCGTGTAGTACAAGACGTCGCCGAGTGATAGATACATTTATAAATAAACTAGCTGTATTCGTTTTCATACTTTTGCCACACCTGTTGCAATATATATTCGCTATGTATTTGTTTATTTTTTGTGTTTGCTCGTAACCAACGCTAAAAACTATTTGCGGAGGATATGTAGGCAATTAAAGTGTATTTCAAATCGTTAATTTTCTTTAAACCAACCAAAGTAATTGAAAGTCCACGTAAACTACGTGAGACCGGGAATGTTTTTATCAATTTTCAGTATGGTGCTAGGTATAAATAATTAAAACATATCGAAATAGTGAATTTTATTGCCAGAGAAATAAATATCTCAAAGTTTACCGGAAAAACTGATCGTTAGGTGTCTTATGGCCTTTTTCTCGGAAGTTTACTGGTTTTATTCGCCATAAAGATAAATTTTTTCGAGGTTAAAATACCGAATAGGGAATTAGAAATAAAATTTTTTGAACCCAATTGCTTTTAGAAACAATATTTGAATACCGTGACACAGAAATACAGGGTGGCGCACCGAAAACGAAACAGATGCATTTACTGGCAGATGATTCCTTTTTAAAAAAATCCCTCGGACCCGTCGATTTTGTTTTCGAGGGGGACACAAAATTGGCATAAAATCACTTTAACATTTGCAGCCCCTTAAGCGGGGGTGGCATCATCCCTAAAATCTTAAATGAAAAGGGGGGTCGAATGATCCATCATTTAAAAGGTCTTTCAACTCCCTTTATAATGATGTAAAATTCATGTATTCAATTCTGTAGTTTTGGAGTTTTATTGATTTAAAGTTTAAAGTAGACTTTAATAGGTACATCAAATTAGTTTGTACTTCTTTCAGAAGAAATTTGAGTAAAAGCATTTTCTTGATAAGTAAATGCTTTTATTTACTACGCCCATGGTTTATTAATAATAAAAAAAGGAATTGAAGTGTCCTTTGTGACAAAAAAAGTTGTTTCTTGAAGAAAGATAAGTAGAGAATGCCACGTACTTATTTTAAATAGGAAATAGTACATTAGTTTGCGATTGATTTGACCAATCTTTGTTGTTAAAATATCATTTATTGCTTTTACATAAATTAACCATGGTATATTCCACGGCAGAAAGGGTTGAAATTATTGAAATATTTTTCGGAAATAATCAGTGCGCTAATAGAACAGCACAAATTTTTAATGAGCGACATGAGAACAATAATGTGCACCGAAAATATGTTGTAGAACTTGTAGCTAAATTTCGGGAAACTGGATCAGTCGCCAATAAAAAACGTAATATTGAAAATCCTATAAGGAACGAAGCAACAGAAGTGGGGGTTTTAGGGCAAGTTATTGTAGATCCTACATTAAGTACCCGCAAATTGCAAACTTCGTGTGGTGTTAGTCGACGTACTATCCAACGGATTCTAAAGGCACATAATTTTCATCCGTATAAAATTCACCTTGTACAAGAACTTAATGAAGACGATTTTGATAAGCGATTACAATTTTGTGAAGTTATGAGTGAACGAATTACAAACGATGAACAATGTTTATTTAACATTTGCTTTTCCGACGAATGTTCCTTTTTTTTAAATGGCGAAGTAAATCGTCATAATTGTCGATATTGGTCGGACTCTAATCCCAGAATTTACCATGAGGTACACACACAGCAGCCACAAAAATTAAATGTTTGGGCTGGCATTTTTGGCGATCATTTGGTTGGTCCTTTTTTCTTACCTGGAAATTTGACTGGTGAAATGTATTTGGAATTACTGCAAAATGCCATAGATCCTGCGCTAACAGATATAATTGAAAATCAGAATGATGGTCGATACGTTGAGAATATGTTGATGTTCCAACAGGATGGTGCCCCACCACATTACGCATTAAGAGTTCGGCATTATTTAGATCAGACCTTTCCAGGTCAATGGATTGGTAGAAGAGGTGCCGTTGAATGGCCCCCAAGATCGCCAGATTTATCACCTTTGGATTTCTTTTTGTGGGGTTACTTAAAAAGCAAAATCTATGCTACTCAGCCAACATCCTTAGAAGATTTGCGACAAAGAATTGTGAATGAGTGCCATCAAATTACTCCTCAAATATTGCAAAATGTCCGGCAACGTTTTCAGCAAAATCTTTATTATTGCATGGAAAGTAATGGTGGTCATTTTCAACATTTACTCGGCTGACAGGTCAGTTCATTCTTTATTTTTTAACAACTTTGCTGCTATGTATTGATCTCCTCTTACGATGATGTATTTAAACTTTAAATCAATAAATCTCCAAAACTACTGAATTGAAGTACATGAATTTTACATCATTGTAAAGGGAATTGAAAGAACTTTTAAATGATGGATCATTCGACCCCCCTTTCCATTTAAGATTTTAGGGATGGTGCCACCCCCGCTTAGGGGGCTGCAAATGTTACTGTGATTTTATGCCAATTTTGTGTCCCCCTCGAAAACAAAATCGACGGGTCCGAGGGATTTTTTTAAAAAGGAATCATCTGCCAGTAAATGCATCTGTTTCGTTTTCGGTGCGCCACCCTGTATATTCAGTAACTGACACCTACAATTTTAGAAATAATCAGCCTCTTCCTTTGTTGAGTAAATCTTCTTTCAGGAATTTGTGTTTATAACGAGTATTGGGCACCTGGTGGCGACATTATCTCTGTCAAAACAAAACCACAAAACTTGTGGCAAGCAAAAGTGGGAAATAATAAAAAAGGGTCAGACCGAGAAAAAAAAATTGCTGGATTACTGAATAACCAAGAAAGTAGCACAAACGGAGCAAATTAATATAAAAGAATATAAATTCGGGAACTTCCCAACCGCATCGAAATAATTACGAGGTACGCAATGGCGATTGCAATTCTTACTACAGGCAGTCCATTTTTTATCCGTATTTGGACGACTTGCTTTCATCCCTCAATGAGAGGCTAAGTCCAACTCAAACATCCTGACTCCGCTCACGTTTTTATTGCCCTGTAAAGTATGTAACTCAACTTTCAATGATGTGATCGATTTTCACAAAGAAGATTTTCGTGGGGATGTTTACCCAGCAATACTAGAAGCAGAGTTTGACTTCTGGAAACAAAAATGGTGTGATGAAAAAGACACTCCAAATAATCCTCTAGAAGCCATAAGGAAATGTCCTGACGATTTTTTCCCTAATATTAGAGTGTTTTATTTTCCCTTTAACCTGTTACTACATTATCCGCCGAAAGAAACTTTTCCAGTCTAAAGAGAATCAAAACATACTTTAGAAATTCTACAAGTGAAACACGACTCAACGGTTTGGCTCTCATGAACATTCACAGGGACATAAATATTGAAGCTGAAGTTATAACAGCCTTTTTCCCTTGATAATGTGTGGCAGTGGCATATCAATATAAATACCTCAGATTAATGTAAACTTGTAAACAATAACAAAAAAAGTAATAAAAATTAAATTTTCATGATCCGAAGTTTTTGTCTCACCATACCCAAGCCACTTGGTGCCCCCCCCAAACAAAATTCCTGGCTACGGCACTGTCGGGAAGGATGATTAACCATAGAGATACTACATCTAGAGGGAACAAGCCAACTCGTTACCCGTCAGCATGTGAATGAGGCATGTAGGAGATTCGGGCTATCTTTCTCTAATAGCGTGTATATTATGTATACTCAGACAAAGACAGAAAAGCCTCTGATCGTCTGACTATTTCTCTCTCAGCGGAGTTCAGACGGACATTTCGACTTACACAGCTATGGCATGTTACCTCTATCTGTAATATCTCTATGTGAATAACTGCAACACAACCTACCGTGTGATCTCTCTGAAAAATGCTCGGAAAATGCGTACAGGCTAACTAAATCTTTGAATGTCCAACGGGACATTTTAAGGATAACTGCAAGGTAATTGTCCGCCAATACCTTACATACATGTATGTTAACTTATAGCCTGATCAGGCTACAAATTATCTAGCTATCCAAAAGCCTAGATATTGATTAGGCTAATGGAACCGTGAGGATCCGCAGTCAATATCACAACCTCACACACACACAAAAGCCTAGATCTTTTGGACTGAAGATAGATGTAGAATATAAACCATAATTTTCAATATACCCAAACCACACAGTGATAAAAAAAAATGAAGGGAACACATTCCTCATTTGGTAATCCAGAGAATTGAGGGAACATTCCTGAAACACACCAATTTTTAATTTCAAACATGCACTTCTTCAGGATATTTTTTTATATGTGACGTCATCTTTGTGATGACGTGATCCATAAAATGTTCCAATGGAAATGTTATCAATTACATTGTGCATATTCCATTTGATATTGAAATTTTTTCAATTCTCCGAATTTATTTCTAAAGTTCCTAAGCACCCTGTAATTAAAAAAACTCGGTGTAATAGAAAAATGATAATTTGGTGATTTGGCCAGTATGTAGATTTTTTCTTCATTCAAACGAAGCTGGAAATGTCCATGTGACAATTCTTCTTTTTTATTCTTCTGCACCTAGCAAGGTATAAATCGAAGGTGTTCATTTACTAATGAAAGGCTTGAATGATATTTTCAGATTAATTTAATCAACAGTAACAAATTATTTCATAATTATCTCAATTAATATTTGATTATTCATTATTTTACCTAAATAATTAAGCTCGGAATTAAATAACAAACTCTACAACCATCTTCAAGATTGAGTGAATGCCAAATACTATGCCAAATCGAATAATCAAATGTAAATAGTTAACATACCGCGCGACAACGCTTTGTCGCTGTTGGCCGTATTCCTTAGCGTTTTTCACCTACTTCGCAGCATTTTGTCACAAATCGAAGATATACGTCTTGTTTCTCCATATCTGTATTTTTTAAACCGTTCTCAAATTTAAAATATAACTCTCTATAACGCATCCAGACCGACTGCAATATATTACAATAAGTACAAAAAGTTGCAATTGCAATAGCAACAAAAGTAATTTTCTCATGGTACCTGCTCTTCGTCAACATAAAGTACATGCAATAGACTTGTTTTCCACAAAGTTTCCACGCTATAATTTGAAAAACAACAAAGATTTCCCAGTTTTAACCAATTTTCTTTCCTAATTACTATCCTTTTTATTTTTTTCTTCAATTTTTGCTGTCCATATTCTCTTTACTGGTCTTCGTTTATCCTTACGTTGTAAATATCCCCATCATTGTAGTTGTCTTTTTTCTATAAATTCTAAGGTTGATTGTTTACCTATAGGTCTTTCCTGATATCTATGTTTTTTATTCTATCCTTTTTTGTTACATCTCTTACTCTTCTTAAATATTTCATCTCTGTCGCTTGTATTTTACTTTTTTGTTGTTAAAACTGTTGATAAACTGTTAAAACTCATGTTTCACATCCGTATGTAAGTATTGGTCGATATATTGTTTTAAATACTTTTAATTTCGTTTCTATAGATATTTCTTTTCTGTTAATAAATTTGGTATTTATGGCATAGTATAGTTTGTTAGTTTTAACTGCTTCCTGTGTTCCGTTTTCGTCTACTAATTTGTTCCTAGGTACTGAAAATGTTTAACTTGCATTATTTTGTCTGTATCTATTCTTACATTTATTTCCTTTTTGTCGTCTCCAATGACCATGTTTGGTTTTTGTTTATTTTCATTCCCATGTCTATCAAGGCTGCATTTCACACATTCATCCTTGTATCTATTTTTCATTTTTGGCACTTAATATGACATCGTCTGCAAATGCTCCTTCACTGATGTCTACCCTGCACAATTGTAAATGTCCCACACATACTTTTTTTACTTAGTTTTGTGCATTTCTTGATGATCTTATCCATGTTAATAATAAATAACAAATGGCTTAGGCTCCCCCCTTCTCTTAGTCCCATATTTGTAGAGACATTTTCTGATATATTGTTATTTCTTATGACTGCGTTTTCATTTTTCTCATAAATGTTCTGTATTATTCTTATCATTTTTGTATTCAATTCCTTTTCTGCTAATATTCTCCACATTTTTTCCGTAGATATTAAAAAATGTAACAAAAAGTTTTGTTACACCCTCGTATTCGTATTGAATGATTTTTTTTACCCACACTATATTCAAAGTAATTTAAAAGCAAACGATACTGAAACAGTTAATCCAAAACCTCTAATTATATATAATGGCATAAAAGCTTCTGGTTTGTATTAAGTTGTCATTTTAGCCGATGATTTTTCCTTTTTTCGAATATGGCGTTTCGAAGTTCGGTTGCCGATGAGTAATTCTGGCGTCTGGTGACCGACTAAGATAGTGTCAAGTTGTTTTATGGCTACAGATAGCGAACAGAAACGATTCATTAATTTTACCTCTTTAATTGTAATGCCAGAGACTGTTTTTCCTTGTTTTTTTTTCCAAGGATCGATTTATTATTGACATCTATGGGCTTCGTTTGGGGTTTGGATTGATTTAGTTGTTTTGGTTACAATTTAGATAATAAATTTAGAAAAGTCTACCATTAATTTGATATAGGGTAGGGCGGGGCTAGTTGAGCATAGGGGCAAGTTGGGCAATCGAAATATCTCGAAAACCATACACGGCACGCGAAAGCATCAAATAGCAAAAAGAAGGGGTCGCGGGATGCGAACTCATCACGAGACTGCCAGTGGCGACTACTCGATCGAGTGAAGTACCAACGCGCATTGTTTTTTTTGTAACCAAAAAGTTAAATAATTATGAATCGGAATATTTCGTCTGTAATAGTTATATGTTATCCGATTTTAATCAGGTGAGTGTTAAACTTCCATACATTCACAGTACTTTTGATATGTATAAATATTTAGGGTATAATTCTAACAGGTTTTTGACAACCTCACTTTTGTTTTGAAATTTCGGATTGGGGTTAGTTGAGCTTAACTAACCCCACGACTTAGAACTAAAGTTATATATTCTTTTTATTCTTTTTAGGATGCGGACTTACAAAAGAAAGACAACGAGATGTTACTTTACTCAAAACTTAAATGATGCTGCAAACCCACTAGCCTTGGTAGGGCAACATCATTTAATGCTCAGATGCTTGAGATACATTGATGTTTTATTCATTCTATTTTCGGTTTATTATTCAAATAAAATTACTTTTAATTGCATGGTTTTGTCACTAAGAGACTATAAATAAAAAGTTGAGTATCAAACAGAAATTTTATTTCATGTCCAGTTAACATTTAACCCATCATTTGGTTAGACATTCAAGTGCTCAATTTGCCCCATACCCTTGCTCAACTTACCTCACCCATGGGGTACGTTGAGCATACTTGACTTTCTGCATTTAATCAGCTGTAGCTCTCAAATTTGACTCCTAAGAAATAAATTACTATGGACACTTTTGCAAACAGATAAATTCGTGATCCTTCAGTATGCATAACAAGCCATTAATACTTATCGTTGAGGAGCTATAACCGCTCAAATGAAAAAGTGCCCAACTAGCCCCGCCCTACCCTACTTCTTTTTAAATAAAACACCGGCTGGTGTTTTTACTAATTAAATTCTATCTTGAGAATCAACCGTTACTTTTAATCTGTTCCTATAAAACTACACAAGCTCGAGAGGATTGTTCATCTTCATTTTTGCTAATATTTATACAGGGATAGTCATGAGTGACTATACACACTCCTACATCGTATCGATGATTTTAAGAGAAGTATAAAATGAAATGGGTATTGAAAGATGTTTGCACCCATTGCTTACTAATATACAGGTTGAAATGGTAATTTTGACTCAATTTTCTTTTTGTTATAACTTATAAAAGATAATGTCGATTTGTCTTATATTTTGGTGAAATGTTACACTATTACCTTATACAAAAATTTTTCATTGTAACTGCAAAAAAGTTGTTTTATTATAACGCATCGACCACGAGGGGTGTGTTGTATGTTGTTTTGTATATCACATGAACTAATGGAAGTCCGGGTCCTTTGGGAGCCGCTCAAATAGTCGTATGAAAACTACATGATATACTGGGATGATGTTTATTATGTAACTATTTACACAATTTCTGAAAATGGCTATACTTAAGCCTGTCATGTTTATCAAATAATATAAATAAGATATAATATCGATACTTGACAATGAACTTTATCGAAATGTGTGTTCACTTATTCACCTCATCACCATATCTATACGTACGGCCCTAGGTCAACTATCTTTTTTACGTAACAATTTTCTTGCCCCCCACTGGCACGTTCATTCTTACCTTGCTTTTCATCATGACCTTACATCTATTTACTATTCGACAACTATTAAACAATAACTAACTGCATTGTTTTTGAAATAGAATAATTACATTGACTTATTTAATAATACATAATTTCAATGAATTTTATTCTTGGTTTTCTTTTTATGTAATGGCAAAAGACATCACAGGGGATATTAGCGATATTTGATGTATAAGTGTATAGTTTGACAGTTGTATAGTTACCTTCATTTGGTATTTTATTATTTATTATTTATTCAAGGAATGTCTTTCAAATGTCCACTGTAGGAAAGCTATGTCAATTGCCGCTGTTGTGTAAGGTTAGGAAATTCAACAAGAATGTGCTTAATAGTTAGTTTTGAGTCACAATAATTACATTTTAGTTCGGGACCTTTGTCAAATAGATAGTTGAGAGTTAGCCGCCTATGACCTGAACGTAGCCGTGCTAGAATCGACGATTTTTTGGTAGCACTGACTACGGTTCAATAGACCTTTTCACCTCGTTAAGTTTAGCTCCCGCTGTTTTCTTTCCAACTTCACAGACACTGCTTACTTTAGATTGAATTATAGACTTAATATCCGCACTTGCTGAAAACTGCACTAGGTACTTGAGCATCTTCGTAGCTCTTTGATCAGCTTCCTCGTTGCCATATATTTTTAAGTGTGATGCGATTTTAGGAAGTATACAAAGAAATAACAAAGGTTTAATTTATCAAAACTGCCAAATTTTCACCTTTTTGACTCTCATGAACTCATTTTAGTTTTACTCATAAAATCTCATAAAATCATAACATCTAAAAATTATTAATATAAGATACAACTCTGTAATATTCCATAAACACCTGTTAGTTTGGGAATTATTGCATTCCAATACTCTACATATTTGTTAAAATAAACTATAAGTATGCCAATTTTTTTAATTTACACAGGATCCAATTTGAATATTTTCTTTTCCCAAAAGTTTCCTGTATATCTTCTTGTGTTTAAGTATAAAAAAACTCAATTTATTCGTTGGAACTCCTTTAAGTTTCCTAAAGTAACTGAAGCTTTCCTCAATTCCTCTTCTAACATGATGTAAATTTCTAAAAGTCGGAAGTGGTTCCTACCTCAGGATTCTTTATTTATGTAAAACAAGTCCACTATAAGCGAATGCACAGTGGCGTGCTAATATTTTTTATTAAAATTTGGTTAAAACTTTTGTTCATCTTAGAGTCTTTCAGACAAGGAAGCGCTTAGAATCTGAACTAAAGGGAGTGGGTTGGACAGACCAATGAAAACGTAGAATAGTTTTTCTTTGCTTGTTATTAGTTTTCAACAACTACATTCCATATCTTGTATAGCTTTGAACAAATTATTTTTGTCACCACTCTTAAAATCCAATTTTCGTCAACAGTTACAGATCTCATTTTCAATAAAAAATAGAAATTGAAAAAAGTTAATTTTTACATTATTTCACACTTCTGTGACGTTTGAGAAAATTGCACATTATCATAATCACTTTAGGTGCTTGATATTTATGTTATAAAAATTTAGGGTGTCCCATACACTAACCTTACCTTTGCATCTAGATGTTTTCGACATAAAAGTAACAAAAATTCTTGTATTTATTGAGCTGGACTTCGTTCCCCAATACACTTTTTTTTCTAGCTAGAAAAATTATGCATTAAAATTTTGAATAAAGGCAACTGGAAATATTCCAAGTCCTAAGGTTCCTCACTGTTGAACAAAATTCCTTTTCCGGATATCTCCTTAAGGTATTGTAAACATTACATGAATTATTCAAAATAGGACGCGAATCGAAGTCGAATTGTGCAGATGTTTTTGGGCATTGGCTGTTTGGAGATGGGTCGTTTGCGGCTGTTTAGAGATGGGTCGTTTGTATTATATTTTAATAAAAATAACTATTGACGAGTTAGGTTAAAGTTCTCTTTTTCGGCTTTTCTCAATATGCTCTTCTTTCTTCATACGTCAGATCGTTTTGAATAAAAATATCTTATTATGGAAGTCAGGAACAGATGCTTGGGTTTTCAATAGAAAAAGTTGGCGTACACAATGGTTTCGACTTAATGAAAATATTATTTTCTGGATGTTTAAATTTTTTTCGGCTTCTAATACCTTTTAAAACTAGTAATAATGATGGTCTTGAGGCAAAGTCGGCAAAGTGCGGCTCTAAAGCCGCATGTGGCTCTTTGTCTCCTCAAATGCGGCTTTGGTACCTACATACAGTGTGGAAACCACTTATAGAATAAAATTCGCCATGTCATTATTTTAGAAAATTATAAAAAATGCCGAGACACGTCAACTTTTGAATTGAGTTGTGCGTTATGTAAACATAAATTTAAATGTACAGGGTGATTCACGCAAGTATGCCATAGTCGGTGTTTTTTTTAATGAAACACCCTGTATATTTGCATATTTTTAAAATCCTCTTAATGAACCGATTCCAACAAACTTAATAATGTATGGTCAATTATGAATTATAAAGGATGAAATTTTAAAATTAATAATTTGATTTATGGATTTATTAAAAATCTAAACTAACTAATTATTAGACGTATTTGTATATTAAACAAAACCTGCTACGCCCATGAATTTTATCATAAATACCTAAAAATTGCCTAAAAACGCCAATAATTGGACAAAATCGGTAAATAATGTGGATTGTTTTAAATCGGTAAATAATGTGGATTGTTTTCTATTCTGTCAGTTAATGATGTGTTGAAAGTTTATACTGAAAAAGTAAAATCTTTGTCAAACACTCTTCCCTTGTCGACTTAACAATGAAATATTTAACTGAGACTCACCGAACAAACTTATTCAATCACAGGTATCCCGAATAGGGTATTTGACATTTTTTTTTCAAATACCACTAGAAGATTGTCTGCCCTCAGTTAAGTACTCCAAATTTTTTTCAAATACTTTACTAAGCGGGAAAGTTGCCAAAACCAACATTAAAAATTCTCCATTCAAATAGCGCGCCAAAACGCGCTGATTTTTTATGACGTCAGTGGTCTTGTCGCTCCGCCTACCGCATCCCGAGCGACTTGACCCTGACCAGCCGAATCGGAACCATCGGCTCGACCTGCGGCCGCCCACTTGAGCTGGCCTATAAGAAACAAGCAATCAACGAGACCTCTGACGTCACAATAAACTCACATACTTTCCCGCGCTGAGTAAATATTTGAAAATTACCATTTTTGTTAGGTTAATAAAAAATCACTGGTTCAATTTATTTGTGTGAAATTTTGATTTCTGGCATAATAGTACCACAAACTACCTGCTCCAACTCTTTTTTAATTTTTTCCGCTCATAGGAAAATACCCTATTGCCTAATATTTCACAAAGTACTGTGTCTAAAATTCATGCACAATTCAGAGAACTTAGAAGAAAAGAAAACCACACATCGTTGAAGATTATGTGAAAGTGGATATTTTGTTAAGTTTCGAAGAGAATCCAACTTCAAGTACACGTCAAATTGCCCGTGAAAATAATGTTAGTCATACAAATGTTCTAAGATGTCTTCATAATGAAAAACCTTATCCCTACAAATTAACTTTTGTGCAGGAGTTAACAAAAGACGATCCAGATCGTAGAATGGATTTCTGCGAAAGATTGATGAATATCTGAACAGAAATGAGATAGCTCTTGGTACCTTTCTTTTTTCTGACGAATCAACATTCACATTGAATGGAGAGGTAAACCGACAGAACTGTAGATATTGGTCAGCAGAGAATCCTAATTGGATGCGTGAGACACATACTCAGTACTCTCAAAAGGTGAACGTTTGACAGCTGAAAAATATTTAAATATGCTTAGAAATGAAGTTATTCCTGCGTTGGCAAACTTATATCCCAACGCAATAGATCCTAGCTTGCCGAATGAAAATGTTTGGTTCCAGCAAGACGGGGCAACACACCATTATGCTTTAATGGTAAGAACTTATTTAGATGAAATCTTCCCCAATGAATGGATTGGACGAAGAGGTACTATTGAGTGGTCAGCTAAATCGCCAGGTATTTTATGTATGTGTTTCATAATTGTAAAAATAAAAATTTCACCCTGTATAATTCATAATTGTAATAAATGTAATAAATCATTCATTTAAGTAGATTTCATAGACGTACCAAAATATATTTTAAGAGGGTATACCGTAAGGTACATTTTGTATTGAACGAATGAGTTGCAGCTATGCTAAAGAATATACGATTTAGGTCAGAGGTAACGGGATGTACTAATTTCAATAAAAAAAAGTGATAGAGGTACATAAATTTTAGTTTTCTTATAAACATTATCGGGAATATTATTTTAAAAGAAAGTAGGTACATTAAATCAGTACTTAGTATTAGTTCTTTGAGTAAAGTTTTCTTAGAAACATTATCGGGAATATTATTTTAAAAGAAAGTAGGTACATTAAATCTGTACTTAGTATTAGTTCTTTGAGTAAAGTTGTATGAAGTTGTATGGTTTTCATAATATTGTAAACAGTTGGAATATATTTAAAACATTTGTTGAATGTTAATTGTGCAAGTACCAAACAATGTCGATAAGCCAAGGACCATCTAAACGACCAAAAACAGGTCCATTATCTTTGAATGAAAAAACTCTGATATTGAATTGTTATATATCATTGAAAAACAAGGATCCAAGTGCAAGTGTTGATGATATTGTGGAATTAACGGCTGCTATGTTGTGTGTTGCTAAATCAACAATTTATAGATTACTAAAAGAAAGCAAGGATGGAACTCTTCAACCCCCTAAAACTCCTTCAGGCCGAAAACCAATTGAGATCGATGAGTCATTAAAACAAAGACTAAGGCGTAAAGTCCATGGATTTTACTTACGGAAGGAAATTCCAACACTTGACAAAATTATGACATCAGTGCAAGAAGATACGGACTGTCCAAAATTCTCCAGAATGACATTATGCAAACTTTTGAAAGATGTGGGTTTCAGATATACAAAACATAATAGAAAATCTCTCTTGATAGATAAACCGGAAACAGTTTTTTGGAGAAGAGTCTATTTAAGAAGCATTCGACATGCCAGAGAACAAAATTTGAAAATTTTCTACTTAGACGAAACATGGATAAATGCTGGATATACAGTTTCCAAATCTTGGCAAGATGAAAACATTAAAAGCGGAAGGCAGGCATTCGTGGAAGGTTTGTTGTTAGGTTTGCAGCCACCATCTGGAAAAGGAAAAAGACTTATCATGTCCATGTTGGAAGTTCTGAAGGTTTTGTTGATGGTGGATTATTAACTTTTATTTCAAAACGCACGGGGGACTATCACGAAGATATGAATGGGGATGTCTTCGAGGAATGGTTTGTTCAAATGTTGGATCTGATTCCAAAAGGGGCTGTTATTGTTATGGACAACGCAAGTTACCATTCACGGTTACTAGAAGCATTGCCCACAAGTCGTTGGCGTAAAGCAGAGCTTTTGGAGTGGCTTATTTCGAAAAATATTAAGTTTCCAAAAGATCCACTAAGGAAAGAACTTGACAGAATTGCAGAAATGAACAAGAATAAATACAAAACCTACATTGTAGAAGAAATGGCTTCTTCTCGTGGTATATCAGTTCTTCGACTTCCCCCTTATCATTGTGAACTTAATCCCATAGAATTAATATGGGCTCAGGTAAAGGGGGAAGTTGGAAAAAAATACTACTTTTAAAATAAACGATGTTGTGAAATTGTTTGAGAGTGCTGTAAGTCATGTTAGTAAGGAAAATTGGACAAACTGTATCGAGCATGTTATCAAAGTAGAGGCAAATATGTGGAAAATTGACAATATTTGTGATGATTTAATCGACCCTATTATTATTAATGTCAACAACGATTCTTCCTCTTCCGAGTCGGATATAGAATAAAATGTAAGTAATAAATGTATTCCAATAATTATTTCTTTTCATTTTTTATTATATTATAATTTAAAACGTATTTTTTCACAAAATACACACCACTGCATTGCGTTATTGCTTATATGCTAATCCTTTAACAATGAAGAAACCCTAAACTTTGCTACAACTGAAACAAATACGGGGTCGATCTACCTGGTTTTTAGATTTACGGAAGAAATGTAATTTAAAGTAAGAGATTTATCAAAAATTTCATGGTGCTTCCTGTAAAGGTTTTGCATACTTAATTAGGGTTTATTACTCCTCGTACTTTTTGTACATACTATAAAAAAAACTACACCGACTACGGCATACTTGCGTGAATCACCCTGTAAATTTATATTTATGTTTACATAACGC